>JAJOOR010025166.1:0-20648 GCA_036250505.1 Solanum acaule | reverse complement strand
TCAAGAAAGTAATAATCTTACTTGCAAATTCTAGGACAAAATGTTGAAGTTCAACAAAGGGCTTCCAAACTCTCACAAGAGGCATAACATGTCCAAAAATCCTTATGAAACCCTAATATCTACTATTTATACTAAAACTAAAATAGTGAAGAAAGACTCAATTGCCCTTCATTAAAATTACAAGGTAATTAAAATGGTAGGGCACTTAATATATTAAATATCTTCAAGTCTTCCATGTTGGTGTCTTCCAAAGGTTCCATCTTCATCCATAAAGCTTGCAATGCTTGAAGATCCTTAGCTTGACTCCTTGTGAAAGGCCTCCTTGAAGTAGTGTCACTTTGATCTACATCACATTGAGATTGAATTATTTGACTTGTTCAAATATTGATTTGTGAAGCTTGAACTGTGTATATTGGGCCTGTGAGCCCTGTATTATAGAATTACTAGGTTGGGCTAATTTCTGTGCTAGTTGTAGTTTGAGGAGGTTCGGTTGGAGTGTAAGGGGTATTCGATATCTAGCAAATTGCTTTGTTTAGTAGGTTGCTTGCTTGGTACTGTGTTTTTGGTACTCACCGTTACTTCTACACTTGTGTAGGTTTCGAGTCCGGACTGGTGTGATCCCTTTCTCATTCTATTGATCTCGAGGCTCGTCAAGGACTTGAAGAGGTAGCAACTTGTCATTCGACGAGCCCTTTTTTTCCTTTTCTTACATTTTGTTTTATTTGAGAAACAAATATTATGACTTGTCTTTATTTCTTAATTTCGCCTTTCTATATTTAGTGTCTTGTACATGTGACTACCATATTTAAGGGGATTTAATTGAAGAATAAGTTTTTCGCTTTAATCTTCTTGATTTTACTGTTTTTTGTTATTTTTCGTGTTTGTTAGGTTTTGGATGACTTGTCTTGGTGGGAAAAGACAATTGCTATCACGTCTATTCTTGGGTCGTGACAAAATCATATTGGGTCATGATAAAATGGTATTAGAGCACCAGTTTCATAGGTCTCATGCCTGTACGAGCCTAGTCTAAGTAGAGTCTTGAGGATCGGTATAGAGACTTTTGTACTTATCTTGAAGAGACTAATAAGACTATTAGGAAACTTCCTTTTATTCATACTTTCTTATTGGGCGTGGTTACCTTCGCTAGTGCTGAGTTACCGCATGTTTTTTCGACAGATGCCGAGGACCAGAGCTTCTATTTTTGATGATAGAGGGGAGGTAGTCCCCAAGACTGTTGTTGAGACCCTAACTACTGGTATATGTAGGGCTCGAGTTAAAGGCTGTGCTTGGTGAGAAGCAACGACTAGAGATCGTGCTCGTGGGGAGGCACCATCTAGAGGTAGAGCTAAAGAGGCTTCCCCTGAGCTACATGTTGAGATTGAGGAGGATTAGGTTCCTCCCAAGTTTGGAACTCTGTTGTTTTAGGATACTTTGTTAAGGATGCTTGGTGTGTTAGAGAACCTTTCTTAGGGGGCTTAGACCCCCGATAAGAAGCAGAGTCCAGGTGTTCATGCTCAGGTGGGCCAGCCACCCATGGTTCCTGCATCGACTGTTGGTGCACATATTGCTCCTGATGTTATCTTGATAGTGGTTGATCAAGAATGTTATGAGGGGTTTTGGAAGATAAAACCACCCCAGTTTTAGGGTGGTAAGATCAAGGATTCTCATGATTTCTTGACTTTATGCCATTAGATGCTTGAGGCTGTAGGTATGGTGGATGCTCATGGTGTTTGGTTTGTTCCCCTTCACCTTCGTGGTCACGCCAGAGAGTGGTGGTGGGCTTTTTTGAGGTCTAGACTAATTGGATATCCTACGGTAGAGTGGGATGTGTTTTCTAGTGCTTTCTAGGATCTCTTCATTCTGTGGAGCGTGAGAGAAGAGAGTCTTCTCAGATTTGAGCGCTTGGTTTAGTGTAGTTTGTCCATGACCGAGTATGAGGCCTATTTCTGTGAGCTTTCTATGCATGCTATGACTATTGTGCCAGATGAGGTAGAGCGAGTTTAATGGTTTGTGAGAGGGTTGAATTTATCCATCAAATCTTATTTGTTTAGGGTAGCTAGAGAAAGGGCTTTCCTCCAGTCCATGGTGAGCACTGCCAATGAGGCGGAGTTGATGGTTTTAGAGGAGTTTGGGGAGCCCAAGATGGCTTGTTCTTCTGTTCAGTTTTCTAATGCCTCATCTGGAGGTAGAGGTTCACATAAAGGTAGTGGTTCCTTCCAGTGCCGTGGGAAGATTAATACTTCTATGCCAACAACTGAGAGTGAACAGTCAACCCGATGATCCTATGGTTCTGGCCGAGGTGGCCATGGTTGTTTGTCTCATTTGCAACAACAATTATCTGTGCCAAGATTTTGCTTTACTTGTGGTTATCCAAGTCATATGATGCGATAGTTTCTTTTACAGACTTATTCAGGACCTCAACATTCTTATTTAGCTACTCTAGCTAGGGATTCAGCACCTTTGGCCAGGGGTCGAGGTAGAGTTTAGTCTGGTAGAGTGGCATAACTACTAGTAGGGTTACCCCAACTCCACAGTTTTGAGGTAGAGGTTCTACTCAGACTACATACGATCGAGATGGCCAGTGTTATGTTTTTTCAAGGAGGCTTGAGTGTGAGAATTTTAATGCTGTGATCACAGGTATCGTCCTAGTTTGCCATCGACTTGCATCTGTATTGTTTGATCCATGATCTACTTTTTCATATGTGTCTATCTATTTTGCTACCGGGTTTGATATGTTGTCTGATTGCATGCCTATGCCTATTCATGTTTCTACACAAGTGGGTGAATCCTTAGTGGTGGATCGAGTGTATCGATCCTATCATGTTTCTTAGGCCGGGTATGATACTTAGATAGACCTGATCATTTTGGGAATGGTAAACTTTGATATCATCTTGGGTATGGATTGGCTTTCTTCGCATCATGCTGTACTTGACTATTATGCTAAGACTGTGACCTTAGTGATGTAGGGTGTCTCAAAAGTTGAGTGGACAGGTGCTTGTGGTTCTTACCCTAGCAAGGTTATCTTCTTCATTTGAGCCCATAGATTGGTTGACAGAGGGTGTTTGTCTTACTTGGCTTCCATTCGGGATACTAGTGTTGAGCCACTTCCCATGGATTATGTGTTCCCTACTAATCTTCCACGTGTTCCTCCGGATAGGGATATTGACTTTGCTATTGACTTGAAGCCAAGCACTAAGCCCATCTCCATTCCTCCTTATTATATGGCTCCAACAAAGTTGAAGGAATAGAAGGATCAAGATTTGTTCGGTAAGGGGGTTATCATGAGGATGTGTATTGATTATTGACAGTTGAACAAAGTGATAGTGAAGAACAAGTATTCTCTTTCTCGTATTGATGATTTGTTTAATCAGCTTTAGGGTGCATCTCTGTTTTCTAAGATTGATTTGAGATTCGGTTATCACTAGCTGAATATTAGGGCATCGAATATCCCTAAGAAAACTTTCAAAATTTGTTATGGTCACTATAAGTTTCTTGTGATGTTGTTCAGTTTGATAAACGCCCTATAGCGTTCATAGTTTTGATTAATGGGGTGTTCTGACCTTATCTAGATATCTTTGTGATAATGTTCATTGATGAAATCTTGGTAGACTCCAAGAATGAGGAGGACCGCGATCGACATTTGAGGATTGTACTCCAGAGATTAAATGAAGAGAAACTTTATGCCAAGTTCTGGAAGTGCAAGTTTTGGCTTGATTCTATGGCAATTTTGGGACGTGTGTTGTCCAAGGAGGGTATTAAGGTTAATCCAGCCAAGATTGAAGTAATGAGGGGTTGGAAAAGACCTACATCGGTTACTAAGATCCAGAGTTTTGTGGGAAGTGTGGTCTATGACTGACGATTCGTTCAGAGCTTCAATACTATTGCATCTCCCTTGACTAGATTGACTCATCCGGGTCGGTCATTACAATTAGTCCCGAATTGTGAAATCTCATCCGTGAGAGTTGTTGGTTTTTGATTCTGAATCTTTTTGAGGTCCTAAATTGTGAGATTGTGGAATTTTAGTATTTGGATTGACTTTGGTCAACATTAAGGGTTTAAATGCTCACATCATAATTTTGAGAGTTCCATTGACTTCGGGGGATGATTTTAGGCCTAGTTGAGGCCCTAGCTGAGTTTTGAGAGGTCCCGAGTTTGTTTTAGCCTTTTAGGCATGGTCAATTTCTTGTGGTTTTCACGGATGTCGCGTCAAGGACACCTTAGATTCATGTTTTGACAATTCCATTAAGTTCGAAATGTCGATTTTAATTGATTTGCATATGTCGTTTGTGTGGACGAGGTTTCGAATGAATCCCAAGGGTCCTATTGATGTTTTGAGAGTTGGCTGTATTTTGCTGGTGTCTGCAGCCCTCGATTTTGCGAAGGTTGATCGCTTAAGTGAGCTTCGCAAAAGCGAGAGCCTCTTCGCTTAAGAAAGGTTCGCAAAAGCGAAGGAGGCTTTGATGAGTCCACAAATTGGACTCATTTAGGGCTTTATTTTAATGGAAATAGTGTCATTGAATGCTTGTTTTATCTCAATACCTGATTAAAATGTTGAAGTTTCAGGTATTTGAATTTTTAGTGGAAGCATGGACACTTAGGCGCAAAACGGAGAAAATAGGGCTGAAAAGAATAAGAAATGGAATCCTGCGGATCACCGAGTTTAACTTGGCGAGTGGCTGAAATGACATGAACTGCCCTTTGTTCCAGTACGCGAAGCCTTGAAGGAAGTGGATCAAAAGGCGACGAAAGAAGCAGTCGGCAAGTCGCCGATAGGTTCCGCGAAGCAGTACTGTACCGCCCAATGATCCAGAATGTGAGGATGCTAAAGGCAAGACACTGAAGGCGATGAGCTGACCAAAGGGAGGATCGCCGAGTTCATCGGCGATCTCGACTAATGTCGCCGAACAATCCTCCACAGCACAATCTGTGAAAACTATAAATACTATTTAGAATTGTAGTCTTATAGGGAATTCGAGTGAGGAACAATTATTATTATTATTTTCACTTTAGAACATATTCTAGCTGATATTTTTTCTCTCAAGTTTGGAGAGGGTTTTTGTGGAGACTTGAAGAAAGGAGTTCTTCTTCCCCAAGTTGGAAGTGAGTCTTCTCTATTCATCTTCCTTAGCTTAATTCAAGGTTTAATTTCTTATACCAAGTTGATTTCATTATCATGTTAGGTATAATTTCTTATTTCTTGATGTGTGGCTAAAAACCCCATTCTTGGGGTGTGATTTAGCAAATATGGGTTGATATTCTTGTTGGGTCTTGCTTGCTGATAGGTTAGATGTATTTTAATGGTGATTTCACCTAGTGGTTGTGGTTTAATCTAAAGGGTTTGTAGTTGCAAATACAAAGCCACCCATGTGTTTTCGGCTTGCTCAAGAGGGAGGTCGCGAAACCAAAACCACTAGACTGATGGCCTAAGGAGTGGGTCGACATGAGGTTCTGCCCGAGAGGGTGAGCCCTAGACCCATATCCTAACAATCAGCTCGAGAGAGTGAGTGGGGTAAGGCGTAGGCTGGTCTTCATGCGGCAAATAGGTGTCCGAGAGGAAAGCATTTGAAATGGGGTAAGTTGCCCGAGAGGGAACTTATTTCCATTTAAAGATTAGCCTAGTCACTATTGTCTTGCAAATTTCCTATCGAAAGCATGTACCCAACAATTTATCTCAACTTGTATTGCGGTCACATCCCAAGAACCATTCCCCATACTTGATTGTCTTATTTATTTTGCTGTTTTAGTACTTGTTACAAAACCCCCTTTGATATTTGACACTTTTGTGTCACCCCCTTTAATTTACAATGTCTTTTATCGCAAATGTCTTTAACTACGACTAGCTTGAATGAAATTCTAATTGGTTATTAATTCTCAAAACCGCTCCCTTGGGACACGACCTCAACCCTTGGTTGGGTTACTATATTATCGACGATCGTAGACACTCATATCGTAGGATAATGTCGTTGGTCACGATAAGCATCATGCTTGCTTAAGCGAGACCCACATTTTTAGCAAGGTTCGTTTAAGTGACCCCTGGTTGCTTTTGCGATATCTGAAAGGATTTTTGCTGCCATTTTAAGGGTTTAAGCCCCATTTTCATCATTTTTGAACTTGGAAACCCTTGGTGGCAGATTTTGAAAAGATTATTTATGCTATATAAGTTGGGTAAGTGTTCTTGATCCTAAACCTTCATTTTCCATTTATTAATTATGAGTTTTAACATCAAAATATGAGGTTTTTATTGGTAAATAATGAGGGGTTTTCAAGAATCCAAGTTCTTAGCTAAAATTGAGATTTTGAATTGTTTTTAAGCTTTTTTTCGAGATGATTTTCACTAATGAGATCCTAAAACCTTGAGTAATATTTTCAAGTATTAAATTTTGGATTCAAACCTTGACCCACCTTTCAAGGGAATGGTTGTGGTGTTGTTGTTTTCAGAAAGTGATTGTATATACTTGCTTATTTATAGATTGTGTGGCTTCGAAAGTGATTCAGAAGGGGAAGACTCAACTATTGGAGTGATTGTTGATTGATTTAAGGCAAGTGGCTTCCTAAAATTTGTATTCTAGTTTGAATTTGTATGCTTCCTTTGTTGATAGTGTGATGGGAGTAATAGGAATGAGGTGAAGGGTTTAAATTATCCACTTGTTATATCTAAATGAATAAAAATGGTTTGAAATGAAAAATGCTATGTGTTGAACATGATAATGTGAATAGTCTTAATGTAACCCTTATTGATTGATTGATGAAAAAGTTGAAGGCATGAATGTGGACTTGAATTGTACAAATCATTGTCTTTTCTATGTGGTGTGATATTTCTTGTGTGCTTTGATAATTGAACACTGTGATGAGACATGTGATGAGTGTTATTATGCCGAGATCTTTGCTTGTGAGTGTTATTATGCCGAGGTCTTTGCTGGTGAGTGTTGTGATGCCGAGGTCTTTTCTGGCGATTGTATTATGTCGAAGTCTTTGCCGGTGAGTGTTATCATGCAAAGGCCTTTACCAATGAGTGTTATAAGTCGATAAGAAATGGTTCCGACTAGTGATGATAATTGTGACTTGATACACTTGATACTTATTTGTGACTTAATTGTGAATTGTAATTGATGTGCTAGTTATGTGTGACTAAACCACTTGTCGTTGAGATTGACTTATTTGACTTGTTCGAATATTGATTTATGAAGCTTGAACTTTTAATATTAGCCCTATGAGTCATGTATAGGTTGGGCTGATTTCTGTGCCGGTTGTAGTTTGAGGAGGTTTGGTTGGAGTGTAAGGGGTATTCGATTTCTTGCTAGTTTTTATTGTTTATTAGGTTGCTTTTTGGGTACGGTGTTGTTGGTACTCTCCCTTGCTTCTACACTTATGTAGGTTCCGAGCCCAGACCCGTGTGATCCCTTTCTCCTTCTATTGATCTCGAGGCTCGTCAAGGACTTGAAAAGGTAGTTGCTTGTCATTTGGCGGACCCTCTTTTTCCTTTTCTTACACTTTGTTCTATTTGAGAAACAAAGATTGAGACTTATATTTATTTCTTAATTCCGCCTGTATGTATTAAGTGGCATGTACACGTGACAACCAAATTTTGGGGTTTTAATAGAAGAATAATTTTTCCATTTTATCTTGTTCTTGATTATGTTGTATTTCATTTTTCTTTCTTGTTTGTTGGGTTGAGGTTGACATGTATTGATGGGAAAGGACAAGTGCCATCACGTTCATTCTTGAATCGTGACCGGTGAAAAGATTGAAGTTAGTTGTATGGGAATTAGATGTTAATTCATTTTTAGTTATTAAACTATATAAAATAAGAAGAAGGAGATAGTAGGGAGAAGAAAGAAGACTTCTTATTCCTCTTGAATGACATTTAGGGATTCACATATCTGATTTACAATGAAGGAAACTCTCTTTACATATAGGGGAAATCTAACTTGGTCCCCAAGTAGGATCCTAACTTTTCTATAACGAACTCCACATAATAGACATTTAATATAATACAAATATATTTATAACACTCCCCCTTGAATGTTTATTTGATAGATTATATGCCTTGTTAAAACCGTACGAGATAAAAGTCAATTAAAAAAAATTTAGTAAAGGAAAAAGAGTACACATATCTAATAATACGCATTATGGATGCCTCATTAAAAACCTTACAAACAAATCCAATGGGACAAAACCTTGTGAGGAAAAAAGAGCACATCGCGTATTAACTCCCTCTAATATGAATATCAATCAAAAGACTTGATTCTAAGCTTGTACACAATCTTCTCGAAAATGGTAGTAGGTAGAGACTTGATGAATAAATCAACCATATCATTACTTGGATAAATCTATTGGATGTTACTATCACCACTCTTGGGAGCTCATGTGTGTAGAAAAGCTTTGACGAAATGTGCTTCCTTCTATATGCTTTTATGAATAATCCTTCGGGAAAAAATATTTCTGCAAGTTCCTCAGTTCAACTTATTTAAGAAAATAATCTATTGCCTTTTGAAAACTCTTCAACAGTTTCAATTCAATTTATCAACTTGTATAACAATACAAAAGATTCTTGATTGATTTAATCAATATGAAGATTATAAACAAGTTTTCTAATAACTAATATATGTTTCATGCATTTTTGAATCCTTAAGATATTTTCATATTAATTTTTCAAGTGACAACATTCAATATTAAATTTATGACATCTTCTAGTGTCTAGACTGCAAGTCAAATAAGCTTTACGCTTACCGAGATACATTATTCCACTTTTCACTTAATAAATATTTCTACTTCAGTATACTTTAATAGACTTAGAATTCATATCCCCATCATCTTTTACAATATTGTGCTACATTGTATCAAAGATATGATCGACAAAATATCATTTTTGTGTCGGTTCACAATATGACATAACTTATTGAGATCTCATCCCTTCAATATTTTCAGGTACCTACCTCTCTTATGAGGTTTCAAAAAGTGTTATGTCATAAACTCTTCAAGAGCACATTACCTTCTCATTTATGATCATTTCAATAATTTATTCCTCCCCCCTTTCCAAGGATTAATTTATTTAGAACCAATTGGTCTATCATGTTTCATGTATGTAATAGACCCTGAGCTTTAGATATATTCGATAGGAGCATTTGCAACTCTTGGTTACTTCTTATCTCCCCCTTATGTTAGATAAACTAACATACATCTCAATCTATTTAGGAGAATCCATCTTTGTGCATCATAGTATATTCATTATCAAATACCATACATCAATATTGTTAGATGGAAAATATTTGGTCCCTAGCCATAAATCAATTATGAAAAAAGTTGATCATAATTTATTGGTCTTACTCATACAATTACTTTTGTATGCAATATATTATATTTCAGACCATAAAGTTTTGTTCTCATAAGCAATGATTGACTATTTATTTGAGGCATTTAATGTCACATCAGCTTGGATATTTATCAATATTATCAAGATGAATCGTCTTGATTACTTATTTTTAAAGTTGTGCTCTTAACTCAATTATCTTGCACACACAATTTTGCAAATATTAAACTACAGGTTGACAACAAGCGCACATGTGATTATCTTATAGATGCATCTATTTTACATATCACATGACAGGTGAAGGGGCCCATATTAATCTTTTATACTTTCAAAATTTAGGGATTTAGTCCCAACATTAGTTGATCCAATCAACTTATCACGAGGACAAGCAAAAACAATTCTTGAAGAATTCTAGTTCTTCGATATATGTTGAATATTTAATATTCACATCTTTCAGATGGTCATATTCTTTCATGCTAACTAATAGAATTCTTTGTACTAGTAAACATTGAGTTTACCATGATATGTACCTTTTGCATTAGTAAATTTCTAATTTACTATTATATGCTCAAATTTCAACTATATCACTTTGGAACTAAATTTCAAATTTAGTTCTTCTCAATTACTCTATCTCTTGTAGAAGTGAGTCGTGATCCTATCACTGAATTGATTAATCTGATTATCAGAAATCTGTGCACGTAATCGTATTATTTGTGCTAACAATTTCGCAAACGCCAAGTTGTGAGATGATAATAGACACACATGAATCCATCAAGAAGAAACATCTATTAGGACATGAAGTATATACACAACCCACTAGGTGGGTGAATAGGTCCTCAAATATCCCAAAAATACGTCTCAAGAACGCTGGGGACTTAATCTCAACTTTTGTCGCTGATGATTTCACCATTAACTTGCGTTGATAATAAGCAATATAAGAAAATTCACCATTTACAAAAATCTTTCGGTTCTTTAATGGATGTCTGTAACACCTTAGAAACCTAATTGATTGAACAACATGAAATTTGATGAATCACACAGGGGTTCACGGACCGTGAAAGGAACCACGGTCCGTTGACCTGCTCGTAGTTCACAGCCAGCCAGCATGGTGGACCACAGATCCCACCACGAGTCGTGGTCCCATCGATGGTCCATCAGTGGCCTTGTGGATGGCCCCTCACTAACTTTAAGTCAGGGTCATTTTGGTCTTTTCCCCTATGCATTGATATTTAAACTATGTCATTTAATACCTAAACTACGTCATTTTACTCAGTTTAAGCCTAATATTCTAGTCAAACATTACCCAAAACCCTCATTCATGAAAACTTGGAGCAAAAAGAGAAGAAAGAGGCACCAGTTTCCCTAGAACAAGCAGAGGTGTCCTTCAAGTTTCAGCCCCGAAATCCAAAGGATTTCTTTGTGAATTTCGTCACCAGGTTTGTGGGATTTCACTTGTGGGTTCCTTTCATCCACTAGGTCCCTAAAATTTAGTCAGTTCCTTAATTCTCCATATCTTGTTTAGACCTAGGGTTTCTAAAACCATGAAGATTTGTTGTAATTTTACTGTTGTACTATCCTTAATCGAAATAGCATATTTCTTGGAAAGTTTGCTTAATTCCTTGTATAAAACTCAGAACCCTAGTTTGTGTAGATTCTCTTAGTTCATGAATTACACTTGCTAGGTCAGTTAAACAATAATCATGCTCCAAATTCCGAATGTCACATTCTCAGTATATACATGTTGCATTCTCAGTTAGCATGCCAGTATTTTGAGCTATTTAGTATTTAAGTTACATTTCAGTCATATACATATTCAGTTGGGAGTAGACTTAGCAGTGAGTTGGACTAGGGTTCTGTGTACCCTTATAGTCCCAGAACTATATGCCATCGTACGATTATAAGTCCTCTCTGTTGGGCATCAATTTTAGTGATCACACCATAGATATGCCTTTATACCCCTTGAAAGGTATATGGGTCGTCTTGATGGGACATATACATCGGACTCCATGTTTAGCTCACGTGGTTTATGTCGGTTAATAGTAGCTCCCACAGTCAGACTCTTAGTGCATTTCACTAAGTTTTCAACATTTATATCAGTATAGAGTTCAACATGTTATCTTTATGTATAGTACTTGGTCATTGCATTCGACTTAGATTTTCAATTATGTTTCAGTATTTATATTCTTGCTTAGATTATGTCATTGCTCAGTTATGCTTTGTTCAACTCAGATATATTTGTTCAGCTTAGTATCTATATCCTGCTTGCTCAGTACATTCCAAGTACTGGTGTATACTCTACGCTACATCCTTTCATGATGTAGGTTTAGGTACTTGGCATCCAGATCATGCATAGATCGATTCTCAGTACGCATTCAGCTTCTTCAGTGGCGAGTCCTCATATTTCGAGGACAATAGACATGCTTTCATTTTAGTCTTTACTTTCAGTTTTTTTAGATTTAGCTGGGGGTATGTCCTAGCAACTCAACTCAGTTAGAGGCTTTCCAGACATAGTAGTAGATTCAACTTGAGTTGTTAAGTGGTTGTTTCAGTTATCATTAAACTCTTAGTATGTTTTATATATTCAGACTAGTTGGGTTTTCTCCCATTTTTAGATATCCACTATTTTAGCTTTCACATAGTACATGTTTTACTCAGTAACTTTTATAGTGTGCTTATGATATGCCAGACTCAGGGTTGCTTGGGGTCACTCGTGATCCTAGGTCCTGTGTTACGTCAAGGGGGTAGCCTCGGGGCATGACAATGTCCAATTGAATTTTCTATAACTCGTCTCATCATTATAGGCTCAAGATGTCCCAGACGATCTAGTTCTTGTCCAATACAAGTCAAAATATAAAGTCGAGAAATTTTCTATACTACCCAGAGACATTCATGGAGATACCATGTCCACGACCAAAGGTCGTGACCTTTTTTCATGCCTATCATGGTTGGTATACACCTCATTCACTTTAGATAATAGATCTATATTTTTAGCATATATAAAAAATTCTCATTCTTCGTGAATGGAACAGAATCATCTAAGCATATTATCTTATGATAGTTTAGTACCTCATTCCACATGCATGTGCATTATTCAATAACGTCTCTTCTTTCAGGCATATTATGCACTACTACCACATTTAGTGAATGAATCTATATATATATCATTTAACAAAAGTTCTCATTATTCATGAATGGAACACAATTGTCTGAGTATATCAATTATGATAGCTTTAGTACCTCATTACATGTTCATGTGCATTATCCAATCATTTGTCTTCTTTCAGACATACTATGCACTACTATCACATTCACTTAAGTGAGTGAAGCGGTTTCAATGGAATAAGTTTCATGACTAAAGCACATTGTTTGCTTTAATAGTTAATATATCATCAATATAGTGCATTGGTACTTAAATCCAATGTCTTACCCATATAAATGCAATTAAGCCATAAATTGATGGGGTTTGAATCCAACATATTATCATCACGGTTCACCAAGACTTGAACCTGATGACTTACCCTCTTGGTACTAATGGACAAGTGTCCATCGTCTTACCCTCTTGGTGCGATTGAAAATGAATCTATCATCTTAACCTCTTAACAAATACTCTAATAGAACAAAGTGCATGATGAACCAAACTATCCATATATAGGACCACTAAGTAGGCACAAAGTACTGGACATGGCAACAATTATAATTTCATACGAATATGGCATATAAAACCATGTAGAACGAGATGAATAAAATAGACAAAATAAATGGGATGTATTCAAAATTACTGTGTTTTATAACTATACCCAAAGATATTATTACAACACAAAAATAGTTGGGTCGGAGTATATGAATATATTCTTTCTGTAATTCGGTAAACAATAATTTTCTCATTGATTCACTAAACATAGCAACTCTCAAATAATTCAAAGGATATTAAGAAACATACCTTATTCAATGAGACCACTTTTTATATTGTTTAACCTAACAATTGCAAACATCAATGGTAGAGTCTCATGCTGATACTGTGTTATGAAACTATATAAAATAAAAAGAAGGAATTTGTAGGGAGAAAATAGAAGACCTCTTATTCCTCTTGAATGATATTTAGGGATTCATAGATCTATTTTATAATAAAGGAAAATCATTTATTTATAGGGGAAATCTAACTTGGTGCCCAAGTAGGATCCTATCTTTTCTTTAACGGACTCCACATAATAGATATTCACTATAACACAAATATGTTTATAACATTTTTGCACTTACCACTCCCCGAGCTACCCCCAAGACGCGAACACAGGACCTAGGATCACAAGTGACCCCAAGCTAACCCTGCTGGCATAATCATGAGCATACTAAAGATACACTGAGAAATAAATCTGATGCGGAAGCTAATCATAAATAAATCTGAAATGATAGGGAATACCTATATACTAAAATTGAATATCAAATTTGAGAGTTTAATACAAAAGAAACATCAAACTCAAATACTAAGCTGAATATAACTATGTCTGAAAATAGCCTCTAACTGACTATAAGTGTTGAGACATGCCCTAGCTAAGTCTAGCAAAACTGAAACTAGAAAACTAAAAATAATGAAAAGATAACATGAAAATTGTCCTCGAAGAATGAGGTCTCACCACTGATGCTGCTGAACTGGAGATCGGGAACCGATCTAAGCGTGATCTGGATGCTGAGAATTTGAACTTACATCACAGGAAGATGTAGTGCAAAGTATGCGTCAGTATTTGAAAGGTACTGAGAATGCATGATAGAGTAAAGATGAAATAAACATATAACTGAACAAGCAATAAAGCAAGAGTATAATCTGAACATGATATAGATACTGAATACTGAGCTAACTGAATGCAATGACCAAATTTAGACATGCTGATGCTGAATATTGATTATACTGAAATGTGGTCAATGCAATGGAATCTGACTGAACTGTGGGAGCTACTAATAATCGATAATAAAACCACATGAGCTAAATGTGGAGTACGATGTATACCCGCCATCGAGAGGACCCAATGCACGTGGCCAAAGGTGTAGAGGCATGCTGGTGTGATCACTAAAATGATGCCCACAGAGGGGACTTACAATCTACGTGGCTCGTAGTTTTGGGACTATATGGGTGAGTGACCCAGTCCAACTCGGTATTATGCTACTCCCAATAGATTAAATGATTAACACATTATGACTGAATTTCTTTAATATACTGGATAGCTCAAAACTGACATGCAAACTGAGAATGCACATTAATATACTGAAAGTAATGCATTCAAAAACTGAGACGTGTATATCTGAAATATTGAAATATCTGAGCTAGCATGTGTAATTCAAGAACTAAAGAATTACCAAGAAAGAGTTATGAAATTCATGAAAGAAATGAAGTAATAACATGATAATCGGATTTGGAACATATAAATAACTAATTCATGATAATCTGCTGAAGTTCTAGAAACCCTAGGTCTAGTTAATAATAGGGAATCAAGAATCTGACTGAATTCTAGGGACCTAATGGGTGAAAGGAACCCACTAGTGAAATCCCACATACCTGGTGACGAATTCCACGAGAAATCTTTCCATTTCGAGGCTGGAACCAATAGAACCTTGCTGCGTTCTTGAATTAGAGTTGCTCGCCTATTTCTCCTCTTTCTCATCTAATTTTCTATGTTTTTGATGATAAAATTGACTTAGGTAAGCTCTAGTTATGTTTCTAGGCTAAAACTAATCAAAATCACGTAGTTTAGGGTTAAAACAACGTAGTTTAGGGGTCCAACGAAATAGGAAAAGACCAAAAGACCCCTGACGGCCACCTTCACGGACCGTGAAAGGGACCACAGACTGTGAAGTGGGTCATGGTCTTCACTTGGTGACTACTGAGCTGAGGGTCTGTCTCATGAGCCTTACCGCGGCCCGTGTGAGGGACCACAGATCGTGTAGGTCCTCCTGGTCCTCAGTTGGGCTGAGGTCTGGTAGGTTAGGATTTAGGAGGCTACTAGTTAGGTTTCACGGATGCCCCCACGACCCGTCTTCAGGACCACTGACCGTGAAGGTCCCCATGGTCCTTAGTTGGGCGAGGGATGTCTGAGGGCTAGGCTAGAGAGGCTACTACCTAGACGTCATGGACGCCACCACGACCCGTCGTCAGGGCCATGGACCGTGAAGGTGCCCGTGGTCTGACGTCTTGGCCTGGTGACTTCCAAGTAATGACCACGGGCAGGTCAACGGACCATGGATCCTATCACGGCCCGTGAACCCTACCGTGGTTCACTGCTACAAGTATTTTTCTATAATTTTTTTTTGGGTCTGGTTTTTGAGGTGTTTCAATATCTTCCCCTTGAGATCATTCATCCTCGAATGAAGACTAAACTAACTGAAATGGAGGGGATGAGCTGCAACCCTACCATTAAACACTGGAAGCTGATTTCTAACTGAACTAAGTTCCAAAAACATGCAAATACGCTGAAAATGCAAGTACAAACTGAAGGAACATTATACTAAGCCTGATTCTATGCATGAATGACTGATAAAACTGAAGAGGAACTATTACCTCAAGCTGGAGTGGAATCGGAAGGAAAGAGATACTTGGACTTCATGGCTGCTTCTGCTTCCCAAGTAGCTCTCTCTACGGACTGACTCTTTCACAAAACCTTAACTGAAGCGACTTCTTTGTTTCTCAACCTTCTAACCTGACGATCAAGAATCTCAACTGGTACATCCTCATAAGAAAGACTATCTTTTACAGCCACACTCTCTAATGGCACTACAGATGCTGGATCACCCACACACTTCTTCAATAGTGAAATGTGAAAGACTAGATGCACTGCTGCTAATTCTGCTGGCAACTCTAACTCATAAGCCACTTTACCAATCCTTTTCAGAATCTTGTAAGGGCCTACATATCTAGGACTGAGCTTTCCTTTCTAGCCAAATCTCATTACCCATTTCATAGGTGACACTATCAAGAAAACCCATTCATCAACTTGGAACTCTAGTTCCCTTCTCCTTACTTCTGCATAAGACTTCTGGCGACTCTGGGCTGTCTTAAGTCTATCTCTAATGAGTTGCACTTTCTCCATAGCATAATGGACTGAATTTGGCCCTATCAAGGCTGCTTCACCTACTTCAAACCAACCAACATGAGATCTGCATCTACACCTATAAAATGCCTCATAAGGGGCCATCTCAATGCTGGAATGGTAGCTATTATTGTAGGTGAACTCCATAAGTGGAAGGTGATCATCCCAACTACCTTTGAAGTCAATCACGCAATCTCTCAGTATGTCCTATAAGGTCTTAATGGTATGCTCTGCCTGACCATGCATCTGTGGATGAAATGCTATGCTAAGATTAACCTGAGTACCAAGACCTTTCTGAAATGACTTCCAAAAATGAGAGGTAAACTGAGGACCTCTATCTTAGATGATAGACAAAGGAACCCCATGAAACCTGTCTATCTCATTAATTTAAAGCTTGGCGTAGTCCTCTGTAGAATCTGTAGTCTTGACCACCAAAAAGCAAGAAGACTTAGTGACTCTATCAACTATCACCCAAATGGAGTCATGTTGTCTGCGAGTACGAGGTAAACTTGTGATGAAATCCATGTTGATCACTTCCCACTTCCAAGTAGGAATGCCAATCTCTTGAGTCATACCCCCTGGTTTCTGATGTTCTACCTTCACTTACTGACAATTGGGGCACTTAGCCACAAAATCTGCTATATCCCTCTTCATGCCATTCCACCAAAAGACTTCCCACAGATCACAGTACATCTTAGTGGCACCTAGATGAATAGAATACCTGGAGTTATGGGCTTCTGCAAGAATCTGCTATCTCAATTCACCCATGTTTGGAACACATAATCGACCCTGGTAGCGAAGCACACCATCTCCCCCTTGGGAGAATACCTCAACTCTCTATTGTTGGACTGCACCCTTGAGTTCGAGCAATATCAGATCACTGTCTTGCTTTTCCTTAACCTCCACTCCCAATGAAGATTTTGATCCATTTTGAACTGTCACACCACCATCTGATATGCTCATAAGACGAACTCCTAAACAAGCAAGCCTGTGAACATCCTTTGCTAGCTCTTTTCTTTCTTCCTAAACATGTGCTACACTACCCGTAGATAGTCTGCTAAGGGCATCTGCTACTACATTTGCCATACCAGGATGGTAATGCACACTCATGTCATAATCCTTGAGGAACTCAAGCCATCTTCTTCGGCTAAGATTCAACTCTTTCTGGGTGAACACATACTGAATTCAGGTTTTTATGGTCTGTGAACACGTCCACATGAACACCATACAAGTAGTGTCTCCAAATCTTGAGTGCAAACACCACCGCTGCAAGATCGAGGTCATGAATCGGATAATTCTTCTCATGCACCTTAAGTTGTCTAGAAGCATAAGCTATAACCTTACCTCGCTGCATTAACACACAACCTAGGCCGACCTAGGATGCATCAAAATAAATCACATAACCATCTGAATTCTCTGGTAGAGTCAAAACAGGAGGTGTAGTCAACCTAGTTTTCAATTCTGTGAAGCTTTTCTCACAATCATCTAGCCACTGAAACTTGACCATCTTCTGAGTCAACCTAGTCAATGGTGAGGCTATGGATGAAAATCCATCCACGAACCTTCTGTAATAACCTGCTAGACCCAAGAAACTTCTGATATCTACAGGAGAGGTAGGTCTGGGCCATTGTTTCACTGCTTCTATTTTCTGGGAATCCACTCGGATCCTTTCGCTGGGTACTATATGCCCCAGGAAAGCAACTGATTGTAAACAAAACTCACACTTTTTAAATTTTGCGAATAGGTGGAGATCTTTGAGAGTTTGCCGAACAACTTTCAAATGACTCACATGTTCTTCCTCATTCCAAGAGTAAATGAGGATATCATCAAAAAAGATGATAACGAACAAGTCAAAATACTGCTTGAACACTCTGTTCATCAAATCTATGAAAGCTGCAGGAGCATTGGTTAGTCCAAATAACATAACTACAAATTCATAATGGCCATATCGAGTTTTGAAGGCTATCTTCGGAATGTCACTATCTCTGACCTTGACCTGATGATAACCTGATCTGAGGTCTATCTTTGAGAAATGACTAGCACCCTGAAGTTGGTCAAACAAGTCATCAATCCTGGGGATGGGATACTTATTCTTGATTGTAACCTTGTTCAACTGCCTATAGTGAATGCACATCCTGAGTGAACCATCTTTCTTCTACACACGAACAACACCAGTGCACCCGATGGAGAAATACTAGGTCTGATGAAGCCCTTATCTAGAAGGTCTTTTAACTGCTCTTTCAATTTCTTAAGCTCAGCTAGATCCATTCTGTAAGGAGGAATAGAAATAGGTTGGGTATTTGGAAGGAGATCAATTCCAAAGTCAATTTTCTTTTCTGGAGGGACTCCGGGAAGATCTTCTGGAAACACTTCTGGGAACTCATTAACCACTGGAACTGACTCAAGAGTTGGGGTTTCAAAGCTTGAATTCTTAACCCGAACTAGATTATAGAGATAACCCTTAGAGATAATCTTTCTGGCCTTAAGGTAAGAAATGAATTGACCCATAGGCGCTAAGCTACTACCCTTCCATTATAAGATTGGTTCATCTGGAAATTGGAAACGAATAATCCTAGTTCTACAATCGACTGAGGCATAACAGGAATGTAACTAATCCATGCCTAGAATGACATCGAAGTCTACTATTTTTAACTCTACAATATATATTGAGGTGACTTTATGGGAGACTGTGACAGGGCAATTTTTGTATACCTGTCTAGCTATAACTGGGTCACCGACTGGAGTAGAGACTGAGAAAGGTTCTGAGAGAGTTTCTGGGCTAACATCAAACTTAACTGCTATATAAAGAGTAACAAAGGAAAGAGCCACTGGATCTAACAAACCATAAACATCGAGATCAAAGACTCGTAATGTATTAATGACTACATCAGGAGAATCATTCTGATCTTGGAAAGCCTGAAGAGCATAGAGCCTACTCTGGCGTTGTCCGCCACTAGTAGCAGATGAGTTACCCTGCTGAGTCGGGCGACTTGCTGGTGCCGCTGAAGTTGTGGACTAAGCTCTACCATTGCCTCCTTGACCATGTTTAGAAGGACAATCCCTCAACCTATGACCAGACTGACCGCATCCAAAGATTCCTTCCTTTCCTAGAAGGCACTCACCTGGATGGTTATTACCACACTTAGGGCAAGTTCGATAGGTTTTGGTACCTGAAACACTTCCCTGATACTTAGAGCGTGATGCCCTACCCTTCTAATCTTGTCTGAATTTGGAGGACGGAACACTAGCTGATGAAGATGCTGGAGTTGAAAATTTCTGCTGACCTTGCTAGTGATTTCCACCACTCGATTTCTACTGAGAATAGTCATAGTTTCCGGTCCTAGCCTTCTTGTTCTCCTTAGCCTATTCCTAAGCTTATCACCCTTAACCTGCTGAGCATGAGTCATGAGCCTAGACATGCTCATATTTTCCAGCAACATAGCATCTCTACACTCTGGCTTCACCAATCCTGACACTCCATATAGAAACTTATTCAACTGAGCCCTGGAATCAGCAACCATGTGAGGAGCATACCTAGAGAGTTGGGTAAACTTGAGCCCACACTCTTGGACTGTCATGCTACCTTGACTTAAGTTCATAAATTCCTGAGCTTTCGCCTCTCTTAGCTCTCTTGGGAAAAACCGGTCCAGGAAGGTCTCACTAAAGCAATCCCAAGTGATAGGAGTTGCATCTGTACCCCTATTCTCTTTCCACTGAGTATACCAGATATGAGCCTCATCCTTAAGTTGGTAAGATGCTAACTCAACCCGATCATTCCCAGTTACCTACATCACTTCAAAGATCTTCTTGACCTCATCAATGAAGTTTTGGGGATCTTTACCAATCTGCGATCCTAAGAACACTGGTGGATTCATCCTAACAAAATCTCGCACTCTAGCTGTAGCTAACCCAACATTAGCATTTGCCGGAACTGGAGCCCATTGATTCTTCTGGTTGGCAACGCTCTGAGCCAACATCTAAATGGCGTTCCAGAATTCTGCATTCAAAACTTCTTGATCTAGGATTGGAGGAGCTGCATTTGCGTTTCTGGCATTCGTATTCCTAGCGTTTGCTCTACGATGAAGATTTTTCCTAAAACATTTTGTAGCCTCCCTGTCATTAGATATGGTGCACTTCACACCCATGAAAAAGGACTCTACTTAGTGCGGCTTTTTAGACATCCTAGGACTCTTAAACCTAGGGCTCTGATACCAAGTTTGTCACACCCCGAGCTACCCTCGAGATGTGGACACAGGACCTAG
>JAJOOR010025165.1:0-25853 GCA_036250505.1 Solanum acaule | reverse complement strand
TCATCGAGCAATAACTGGTGATTTGACCATAAACAAGGAGTTTGGACTCAATAGAACACACACCTCAGGGACAGAGATGAGCAAAAGTGAAGAATGCAAGTGGTGTCGTCGTCTGCTGCAACTGATTTCCTTTCGTTGGTACTCCAAGCATTCTGTATTTGCTGTTTTTGGCACTGAAGTGAGAATTTTTGCAGCATTGACCAATGGCAGAGAGGAGTGTGTTGTACAGAAATGTAATTTGAATTTTGATATACAAAAACGTGAAAAGATTGTTGGTTGGCTATTGCTGGCAAGTTTTTCATATTAATATCAACTAGTATATATATCCGCACGATGCGTGGATATTATTCAAATATTGTTTCTAATAATTTCAAATTATTGATGTCTTGTTATATCATGTGACATTTTATAATCTTAAAAAAAATGCAACTATCATATTGTTACTCAAAATGATATGTTCTTCCTTCATCTCCATAACCAAATTTATATGAATAGAGACACCAGATCATGTAATTATTAAATAATTTATATATTTTATTATATTGTTCACTATTTAATTTTATTAAACGGTTAATATTGATTTTTATTAGCGGGCTTAATATAATTATCAAGTGCTCTTTTTATTAATATAAGAAAGATATATTTATTTGTTTACTCGTGAGTTTTTACCTCTTTTTTTTGTTCTAATCATTTCAATTTAAATTTTATGGAAAGTAATATGTATATTATCTAACTACTTAATTAATTAGTTCAAAATATTCTTTTCCGCCCCTTCCTCTCTTTTTTTTTCTACGGTATTTTAATTACTTTTTGCTAGTTTGGTTTTAAATAAATAAAAATTTAATGTTAAAGTTAAAAGCAATAAAGGTTTCTTCTTTTTTTTATTTCAATATATAGAATGTTGACTATAAATTTTAAACTATTATTTTTTGTTATTGTAAAATTTAAAATTATATTGGTTGGCTATTTATCCACTTACATATTATAATGGATAAATTTTGTATAGCGTAAAATTAAAATTGATAAGTTTTGTTATGCATAATATAAATGATAAAATAAAATATATATTAGAAAAAGACTATATAATCTAATTAGTTAGAAGTGGTTATAATTTATTAAAATTATACACTTTTAACTCTATCAACATACTTTTATCTCATATTCAATTTTAATTTGTACTTCGATTTTAAGAAAATTATGTAACTTGTGTACATAATATTTAATTATTCTCTAACTTACAATATTAAAGTTTTATCTTTTTAGGTTGTGATTTAATATTCATCATTGAGGCTTACTCACATATATACTCTTTTAATTTTTAAATTTCTCATCTTTTGACTAAAGGGTCTCCTCAAGAAGAAATACAAAATACTACTTATTGATATAAGATAGAGGACATGCATAATCAATATTTTTTTTTTCATATACATAAATGTAGATTTTGAAGTAAAATGAAGGAAATAGTAGATCAATTGAAATATCTAAATGTTAATCCTCATAAAAGTGAGTAGATATACGAATGTGATGGAATATTACTCAAGAAAGTCATTTTTCTGCTTAAGAGAAATATATTAAGATATAAAAAAAATATGATATAATAATATTGTTTGTATACACATTTACAAATATATTCACATTCACATATTTTGTAGTTCTAATAAGTATTAATCCTAACATACATTGGATACAAAAAGATTAATAATAGTAAGTGCTACTTTTCTCTATCTTGCTTCTCTCTAAAAAGAAAAGAATGCATTAAATCTTAGAACTTTCTTACCCCTCTAACATAATCACATTTATAAAACTCTAATGGCTAAACAGTTTTCATAATCTACTTACTCAAATGCCTTCATAAAATTATTATGAAAACTAAGGAGATCAAATTTTGAGAGAAATATTTTATTTGATGCAGAGAAAAAATATACAACATTACTATAAAAAGGCAATTTAGAACTAAGAAGAGAAATACTACAACTTAATATTTAATTTTTAAAAAGCATATCAGCACAAAATAAAAGATGTTTATAGATAAAATTTGTCTTCCATCAAACTATAATAAAACAAAGAAGCATTAGTTAGAGAATATTCTTACAAAACAGAATAAGTAAATAATAATGAATCAAATTAAAATATATTACTTCAGTGAAATAACCATACAAATAAGAAAAAATTATATGAAAAAGAGAGGAAACATTAAGAGAGATACTGAACAAAACAAATTAATAAATGAGTTAGTAGGTACAGTTAATATCTTCTTAGAATAGTGAAGATATAAGAAATTTTAATTCTTAGATTAAAATGCAATCTAACTAAGAAAAATGATAGGATTATGATAATGCTAAGAAAAAAAACAAATCATAGCCACACCCAAGCTTCAATGAAAATGAGGAGAAAAGAAAATAGAGGTGAAACAGTATTGGTTGTAAAAGAGGAAATTAGCCAATTTAATGACAAGAATGACAGAAAAGTGACTTTGAATCTAAATATATCATACCTGATCATGAGCTACGTTACAGGCTAAGAAAGTCCTATAGTGATCCTAATTTAACGGTTCGAGAGTTTAAGTATTGAATTTAAGGGAAAGCCTATGGTATTGTTATGTACTGTATTGTATTGAATTTGATTGTGAAAGTGAGTGTATACCGAGTCCCTATATTTCCAATATATATTGATATATGCGTGAAGAATGAGACTTCTTTGTGGTAAGGGCACAAATTACATTGTCAAAAAGTCAGTATCTTGGCGACTATTATTTGTGTATATGAATGAATTCATTGGTGTGTCTATCTCATGAATTGATCTACATGTGTAGGTTGTTTTGAACCTAACGACTGTGTTGAATGATGAAAATGGAGGATAGAATGTTGAGAAAAGACCATGTGATTGCTTGAATCCTATATCTACTTTTGCATCATGTCATTTTTATGTTAGTAAGTGTCGCTTGAGGACAAGCAACAATTTTAAGTTGAGGGTGTTGATGTACCACAAATTTATTGTACTTAAAATCTTCAAAATTGGAGTTTTGCATGTATCTTAGATATTTGCTAGTAGATGTGACGGTATTTTTATCTATGCCTGCAGGAAAGTAGGTTACGATAGTCTGAGGATGGAATTAGAGTGAAGTAGCAAGTTTTTGAAGACCTATGGGTCAACCTATGAGTCGTAGTCCATTCTATGAGCCGTAGGACTGACTCAAAAATGAAGGTTGAAGATTCTGGAGATTTTTTGGCTAAGTATAGGGTGAAGGAAGCAGACTACGAGCCGTAGGTCTGAGTCGTAGAAAGATTTATAAATAATGAGTTCCAATACTTTGGACTACGAGCTGCCAGGATGGATAGTTCAATGGTCTACGAGCCGTAGATCAATTCCGTAGGAAGAGTCCAGATAGCCTTATTGAATTTATGTCTACCGGTTAGGTCTATGAGTCATAGCTTGACCTACGAACCATAGACCAACAACCGTAGATCTGACTGTTGAAGCCCAATTTTTATATGTTTTCTTTTCCTAGTTTATTTAGGATTATATGTCTATAAATAATTGTTTATTTCTCATTTTTGAGTTAGACAGTTTGTAATTTGAGTTTTTGGTTTGAGAATTGTTTTGGTAAACACTTATTTTAATTTTTGAATCATTTGTTTATAATACATCTTTTGTTAATCAATTCAAGATTTCGAAATTGAACTACTCTAATTGTAAGTTCATGATTTATTTTAACAAACTTAACATGAATTGTGATCACCCAAGCATGAGTAGCTAAATCCACAACTAGGGTTGTGGGAACCATGAGAAATTAACAAAGTAGACCTAATAATTAGTAATTTTTGAATAGTTTTTATGCATGTATTGTTGATCTCTTTGCTTTGTTTGCTTTTTAATTATGTCCAAGTTAGAACCCGCCTTATTCCTACTTGCCCGACTGATGAAGTAACGAATGGGAAAAGAGATTAAAAAATGGAGATTTGATGACTACAAACTTCATCTACAAACTTGAACCACCTTTGTAATAGCTAATCTGGGGTCAAGGATAAGGGTTAGTAAAGCACACACTCGTAGACCGACCAAAGTTGCATGGTGAAATTCCTTATTTGGATGACCAGCCACTTAGGAGATACCAAACTTACCGACTTTGCATGTTAAGCACTAGACAAGGTTACTAATATAAAGTTTACTATGCTAAGGAATTGTTGGGAACACGTATGCCCTAGTTTCATCTTTTATTGATTCTACAAAACATTCAATCCTGCTTACTTGGTTACTTGTTACATAATTCAATCAATCAAGCTTTTGTTGTACTTTTTTTTAATCGAAATACATTGACTAAAAGTACAATTAGCAATCAATTGGGCTAAGTCTAGACCTCATTCATCGTGGGATCGGTCCTAACCTGTGTTAGGTTCTATATTTGAACAACGACCGCTTATACATCCTTAGGAAGGTATAATTTGGGGGTATTAGTCATGCACTGGTCCGTGAATCAAACCCACAGAACTCAGAAATTGTGCCTTTTACGGGCACTTGCATTGCCCATGGATTGGTATACTACCCGTAGAGGTATCCGTACAAGATGACCCTCATAACTTAGATCTCTTCTACTTATATGGACACCTTCACGGACCGTGAAGTGGTGTACAGTATGTGAAAGGCACTTGTAGACAACTTCTTCAGTTTTTAAGTTAGGTTTAGTTTGATCTTTTTCTACTCTTCTGGTTCCTATAGTATTTCATTTTGACCTATTCTAAGTGGGAATAATGTCACGACCCAGACCGTCATTATTGGCACCCACACTAACCCTCTAGTGGGAGAACCATTAATACTAATTAGCTAACCAAGATTACGCAACTTAATTGAAAACTAAGGCATTTAAAGTTACGGAAGCAAATTTAAATGCTAAAAGAAAAATAGAGTTCCCATAAACTCCAAGTCTAATCAAACAACTGCGTAAATAATGCCTAGGACCTGAAAGTCAATGTACCAAAACTCTAACAAGGATCATAAGTCTAAGGAAATGGGTACAACCCAATTAAACATAGGAAAATCTAAAGTACTAGTCTAAGTCTGAAGATGTGGACATAAATGAAAAGAGAACTCATGGCAGCCCGGAAGAACTGGCTCACCCCTGAATTCGATTGATCACTGATCTTCTAAGCGAGATTTGTCAATAGCCGCCTAAAGATGCCTGTACTCAACAAAGAAAGAGCAAGTGCAATATCAGTACACAACCACAGTGTACTGGTAGGATCACGCGGCTATCCTAATAGGCGAAACATATATATAAGTCATTACAACATAATAAGCATGCATACACCGAACATATACAATATCAATTATCACTTACAAACAACGTACAATTTCATAGTTCTCAAGATATACAGTTATGTCAAGTCAATGGTCCTCTCATGGAACCCACACCCAAACTGTTAATGTACCGGTACGTGGTACCCATTCCAAGTTAGTGTGTCGGATTGTGACACCCGTTCCAATGTTAATGCCGGTACGTGGAAACCGATCCCAGTTAGTTTGTCGAAACGTAACACCCGATCCATTCAACAAGCCACAATTACAATCATAATGTACATTCTCATAATCATACAATCAAGTCATGATTCATGGCATACAATTATTCAATCATCCTTATTTACGATTAGTGTGATCAATAATGCAACATTCGCATACATACATGCATCATAATGAAGTAATTACAAATACATATCACACCAACATGAAATCACAACCATCACCTACCTCGAACAAAGCTTGAATCCCCTAAGAAACTTGATTTTTCCCTTTCCGGATTCTTTCCGCTTGTTCTTGGTTTACAAACAATCAATATAACACGGGAATCAATAAACGATGTCTAATTACCCAGATTAAAATCAACACTATCAACCCTAGATCAATCCCATGATCCCAATATCCAAATTAGGGATTTCCCCCACCATCCAAACAGTTCCAAAACCCTTCCCCAACAATAATCACCCAAGAAACTAAGTTCTACGGATCGAAAAATGGATTCCAGAAGTGAAAACCTTACCTTTAGCCTCAAGAATGGTGAAAAACGGTCAAGAAAACACCTGGGGTCGTTCCTTAGCTCTCAAACTCGAAAAGTGCAAAATAAAACGTTTTTGGGGTTTATTTCCGACTTAAGTCGTGTCTGTCCCGCCAGAGCGGTCCTCACCCCGCCACATTGGTCCCGCCCTGATGGCATAAATCCTGCCATAACGGCTTGCACTGAAATAGAGATCTAATTTAAGAGTTCCAAACCCCCATTACGCAACACACCTTCATCCCACGACACTCGAAAAATACCCGTTCACGCTAAGATCAATTTCGGGAGTTCTACTTGCCGAATTCAATTCCGTAAAGTCGTACGGGTTCCTTAACGTCTTAGCTATGTACTCATGTAATCAAATTCATAATTAGATCTCCCATTTGTTACCAGATTTCCTTAGACCCCACTGACTCCGATTTCGTCCAAATCTGGATTAGATTGGGAAATTTCAAGTTACTACCAAAAAGTTTTCCGGCCCAAATTTTTTTCCAGTTGGCTTTTCTATAACGACGGAAACTAGTCATTACAAATAAGTAGTTCGTAAAATACCATTACTTCCCCATTATCTCATAACTTCACCAAATTAGATTTCTTCTCTCTCTAGTCTCCTCTCAAGCAAGAACTAGGGTTCCAAGTTTCAAGTCACCATTTAAAGAATCAAGCCAAGATTTCTACTCCAGGTATGTGAAAATTTCTTCAATGAGTCCCAAAAAAACTCATAATTTCAAGTTTATGATTTTTACAAGATAGAATTTTCAATGGCCCTCATGTGTTTTCAATGTGAATCAGTTTTCCTCATGATTTCACCTAAATTACATTGTTTTACTTATAAATTCCATGTTTTTAATGATTATTTCATGAACCCTAAATATGCAAGTATTTTCATGACTCATAATTATGCTATTTCAGATGCATATATTATATTATCATTTTTTTTATGAATTAGATGCTTTTAGATAAAGTATCTTTGAGATTATTTTCACATATCATGATATGATGCTTTTAGATAAAGTATCCCTCATTATGATTTCAATTATTATGATTTAGGAGCTACTCAGTATGTATCAGTTATCAATATGATTCAGTAGTACATATTATTACTATTTCAAGATTTATGTATGTTTCCGTTGGGAGTATATTTAGCATCGAGTGGACTTTAGGGATGAAGGTTTCTATTTAGTATATGTAACCCTTTAGTAGCTATCCCTAAGTCCGAGAACTACATGCCACCATATGATTTATCTCAGATGGACATTAGCTAGTTGATCCACCTTAGCTCAGTTATTAGGTCCCTTATGATGGCAAGTATTAGACACTCTCTTTTCGGTATAGGAGTGGTACAGTGAACTCTTAGTTGTAGCTCACATGGTTTATGTCGATTATGAGTATCTCCCATAATATGATATGATTTTCAGATATTGCATGACCTTGTACTTATGTATTTTAGTTTAGTATGACTCAACTTCATGATATTTTACAAATTTAGTATGGTCAGATATCATGTGTATTATGCATAATCCTCATACTCAGTACATTCAAAGTACTGACTGCATACTTTCAGTCTATATTGTTTTATAATATAGGTTCTGACGCTCATCATTAGACTTGCGGTTAGTATATATTTGATCAGCTAGCAAACGAGGTTGAGTCCTCGTCTATCCGAGGAAAACCTTTATGATTTTCTTCAGTATTTGTCTTTTAGTTTAGATTGTTAGAGCGAGTTAGGGGTTTATCCTAGACATTCATATTAGAAGAGGCTTTTCAGATAGTTAGTTAGATTCCACCATGTTATGTTGTCTTTTAGATATTGTGTCTATTTCAATATTACAGGTTTTATTCAGGTATTTCAGTTTTAGCTTCCATGTATATGTTTCCGTTTTATTTTGATTTTGCTAATCTTAGTGTTATTTTATGCAATAAGGTTATCTTAGAGTCACTTGTGGCTCTAAGTGAGTGCGTCGTTACAAGGGGGTAGGTTCGGGGCATGACAAGATAATAGTACATAATTATACATATTCCACTGCACCGATGGGAATTTCGTGCAAAAGTGTCCAACACTACTTGTGGCGCCGCTTCCATGTGCTCCTTTCGAGTTTTACATGCACTTGCACCAATAGAATGTTGATGCACATTAAGCAGTGATACTTCAGATTGTTCCTTCCCTTCTGGTCGGAATTGAGCCGACAAAACGTCTCTTTATTCCTACTAAATGTTGGTTCCTCACTAGTGTCATGCCCCGAGCCGACACCCTAGACATGACCGACACTCGAGAACCATTATTGGTCCCTAAGGGAACCCTTGGCCTGGCTGACTCTTTAGCGGGAGACTTACTCAAACAATATGTGACTTGAATCAAAATTCAATCCTTTAAATTCGAAGTCAATACTCAACTAAAACGTCTAAAAATACTCAATGTAATAACATAATAGTTGTAAAACAGTTTTACAAGAACTCTGAGGACATCTCAAATCTAACTATCTATGAAGCCTTTAATAGTAAGATAGGTGCGGGGAAAAGACCCACGACATCTCAAAGTTAATAAACCGAAAGTAAATATGAAACCCGTTGGAATGGTAGGACGCTCACATAAGTTATTTGAAGTGCAAAGTGATCTCGATGAAGCGTTTATTGATGATACTGAACACCTGTATCTACATCATAGAAAGATGTAGGTCGAGTGACATCAATATATTGAATATACGAGTAAGTAATACAACCGAAGCGAAACAACTGAAAGAAAGGACTATAGCAGAGAAATATATGCTCAAGCTACATGTAGATAAAAAAGGAACTAAATCATTTAAAACTTTACAAGTTCATACTCATTCTCTGAAACTCAACATAATAAGTGATATATTAAAAGTACACTTAGCTTTATTTGGGAGATTCTCTAACTGAAAACCATCACTATGAGCTACGTGATGATACATCATCTCTCCCATGCTGCTAATCTGTCTTATACCGTGTTGGGGGTATAAAACCTCTCAACTAAGTGGATCCACCAAGCAATAAGGATTCATCTTAAAAGTATGATTCTTTACCCATGTTGGTAAACATGGTTTATGAGGATTTTGAGTTGTCTGAACTCATCCCCATATCGGTGCTCAATATTACTCCCAATGATATATATACTCATGCTTGATGTTTAAAAATATTCTCTTTCTCAATTTTAGGTAATTACTCAAAAGATCCTTTAAAAAGAGATAATACTCTGAAATATCTCTAAACTCATAAACTCATTTAAAAATCATTTTTTCTCATTCTCAATGTAACAAAATGATAAATTTGGGTATCAATAGTTCCCTTAAACTTTACTCAAAGTGTCTCCTTAAAATTTTCTCAAAATCCCTCATTACTTTCTCAGAAAATTTATTTAATATAATTGTTCCGTTAAAAAGATTCTCAACAATAAATCAATAAATGCTAAAATAATATGGTTCATGCTGAAATATAGACATGAACAATTAACATCAAAGATCTCAATACAATGATAAATAACTTAGTACTCAGAAATTAAGAACTCATAACTCAACAATATGACTCGTCTCAAGAATACTCTAAATAAAGGATAAATCCCTAGATTTCTCTCTTACATTTTTGAAAGTAGATGTAGGGAATGAGGACGAACTAGTCCAACACTATGATAACATTACATACCTAGAAGAACAAAGTTCTTTGGTGAAATCGTTGAAATTCGAAGAATGCTTGAAAATCCTAGTTTTCTTCTTTTGGAACCTTGCTCTAATTTTTCTAAGTGGTAAATAACGTTAAGACTGTTTTAACACTGTTTAGAACCTTAATTAGGTTAAAAATGGTCGTGGTTTAGGCTTAGAAGGGATGGGAAAAGTCTGAAACACCCTTCATTAAAACTGCCGAATTGGTCTATGGATTGGACATACGGTGTGTAGAAGTTTTTATGGCCCGTACTGGTCAACCATAGAATCACTTAATGAGGACTAAAAATTCACAATGCTTTTTACGGTTCATATCTACGGATCGTAGAATGTTCCACGGTCAGTTGACTCTCCCGTAGAACTCAACTCCTAGCTCAAATTTTCACCAAGTCTGCATCACTCTACATAACCCGTCTACGGCCCGTCATTCATCCTATAGTCCGTAGAACCCAAATGTAGACCTCAAATTTCAACTCCACAATTTGACCAAGTCTGAAACAACTCTACGAGCACTTCTTACAGCCCGTAGAACAATGTATGATCCGTCCTGCACACTCGTGGATTTAACTTCAGAAACTCAAATTTCCTTGACTCAACTTGGTTCCTACGGATCGTAGAACCCTTTGCAGTCCATAGGTCGGTCCCGTCGAACCAGTATCTCAGCAGAATATTTAGCAACCTTTTTCTTTCCAAGTCCCGGGGTGTTACAATACATGTTGTCAATGTGTATGTTACCCATAAATCATTCACTTTTAAAGTAAATTGACAATTTTGATACTCTCACACTAAGCTTCAATAGAACTTGATTATAATGCTAAGAAACTGTCCAATATATATGAATTTGTGGTGACTGATCAACCTAAGTATTAGAAGCATATAAAATCAGAGTAACTTACTCACTTTTCCTCTGTCAAGTCCTACAGTTATTTTAAAATATTTGTGTTTAAACTTAAACATTGTAATTGGCACACTTGTTAATTATTATTTTTGTGAACTTAAAAGTTTCAAATATAGCAAGAAAAGATATAATATTATTGAATCATTCAAATATATCCCTACATCATGTGCTATTAACAATTATGGAAAATTTAGATGAATATACTTTTAAAATACATTAAAAATAGGGGATATATAATTGCCACTGATATTGTTGGAACTATTTAGAAATATATATACTTCACTATTTCAATTAATGTATTTTAATTGAATTTACATGAAATTTTATAAAATAAAATATTGGTTATGATCTTAAATTAAAAATGTGTGCATCATTTAAATCTTGTAATTACAAACGTGTCAGGTAGAATGTTGGAATTGAAAAACTTCAAAAGAAAAAATTGAAAGAGACACTTTTTTTTTTATAGCAAATCAAAAAAGGAAAATAAGATACTTATTAATTTGAAATGAAAAGAGTAGTAAGTGTTTGGACATTAATATATCGTAACTATTTTTATTTGAAATTAATGAGAGGGAGTTGAATTATTATTTTTTCAAAATTTGAAGGACAAAATCAACAACTTCTACATATAGCTTATTAATTAAGAGAGTTTATTTCAACGATAGTGAATACATGAGACGGAAGATGTTAAAATGTTTTTTTTAAATGTATATTAAATAATCAGACGCAAGTTGTTAAACAGAAACCAACAAGCTAGTATTACACATGGAGTCCCTATATTAGAAGTCCTATCTATTCATGGTTATTGGAGATTCAGACATGGAAGAAGAAGAACAAGCAAATTCTAAGGTAAGTATCTTTTATCTTTCTATTTAGAAAGTGAGTTTTTATGTAACACCTCGGTATTTGAAAGAAATAGAATTATAAAGAACTATATTTTTTGAAAGAATAAAGTTGGAAATTTTGGCAAGTTATGCTAAGTATGAGTTTTGGGTCAACTTCAAACGACCATAACTTTCAATACAAAATGAGTTAGGTGGCCTATAAGATATCAAATGAAAGGTCATGGAATTCTCTTTCCAACGCCACCAAGTTTGCTAATTTTCGAGCTCGTATGAGGGAGATATTTCCATTTGAAGTCGGGATGTCTAGTTAAGGAAAGTTACCCGGATTTAAGAGGGGTATTTTGGTCTTTTCCTTACCCTATCAAATTTATTTCATTTTTAGTAATTAGTTAGGGGTCTAAACTGAATTATTTCAGTTTACGCAATTACAATTCACGCTAGGGTTTTAAGAAAAGTGTTCAAGAAGAGAAAGGTCAAGATTTCGTCAAGTTCTTGAGGATTTCGTTACGGATTTCGCCAAGGGTTTGATACCTAAGAAGTATGTGAGTTAACATAGCATTGGATTCGTTCACCCACACGCCAATCATGATTAATTCATCACAATTCGTTCTTGAAAGTAAAGGATTTGAGTTCTTGATGAGTTTTGTTGAAGTTTCCTTCAAAATCTTGATTGTTGAGGTTTTGATGTGTTCTTGAGATAATCATATGAGTTTTGGGTTGTTTTTGAGTGGATTCTTGTACATTAATGTTGGGTATTCGAATCTAAGTGATTGGGGAAGAAATCATTCGATTCTAGGTGAATTGGGGTTAGAAAATGAGTTTGAAAGTTTGTCAAGTTTTCTAGGAAAAGGGGTGGGGAGCCGCGACACTCAGTACGCCACGACTTTCCTTCTGTAGTTTTGGCTCTGGGGTGCCGCGCCACTCAGTACACCATGACTTTACTTCTGTAGTTCAGGCTCTGGTGCCCTGCGCCACTCAGTACGCCAGGGTCACCAGGTCCTCTACCCTTTCCCACTTTTTTCCGTTTGAGTTCCCTTGAATCGTACCTATGTTTCCTAGTTGATTTATACACTTTAAGGTACGTCTAAACATCATGAGATCATCCATATACATGAATCATAACCTTGAATCCATAAATTCAAATTCAAGAAAAGTTAAGGGCCAACTCTAGAAAGTTCTTAGAGTCTTTTTCAAAAGTCCTTTACAAATGTTTTAAACTTGTTTTAATACTTTAGCATTGAGTTGAGTAAGAGTAAAAGTGACGTTCATTTTCTTCAAAATATTATATGGGAACTAAGTATTCCCAAAAGAGTAAATGTTTTCACATTTAAACAAGAGAGGAAACATCGATTTTTAAGAGAGCTTTTGAGCTAGTTTTTGAGTAATAATCTCAAACCACAAAAGAGTTATGTTTTTAAGCATATGCGCTAGTTACATTTTGGGAGTAGTATTGAGCACCGATGTGGGGACGAGTGAGCTCAGATAATTCAAAGTCTCCATAAACCGTGTAGCTAACATGGGTAGGAAAGGGTCATACTTTTTCGATGATTCCTTAATGCTTTTAGCATTGACTAGTAGATCCACTTAATAGCAGGTTCTATACCCCCGGCAAGGTAGGGCGGCCCTGGTAGCGTGAGGCAAGACACTATATCATCACATAACTCATAGTGATGGTTGTAGGTTAGAGAAACTCCCACAAAGATATTTTGTATTCTTATATACACATAGTTCCTTGTATTTTCATATACAAACCAAGTTATTATTGTATTTTTCAATACGCTGATTTGATATCTACATGTTTTAAAGCTTTTCTTTATATTGCATTTATATTACGGCTTTATATTGAAATGAGTTGAGTTGAGACCAGGTAAGTTCCTTCAATTCCCTTTACAAACTTATGTCTTGTTAAGAATTCCCCTCACATGCTCGTACATTCCATGTACTGATGCTATTTGGCCTTCTTTTATGATGCAGATATAGGTAACCAAGATTAACATCCAGTGCTTCATTGATTTAGTTAAGCTTTAGAGTTGTTGGTGAGCCTCCTTGTCCCTTTTATCATTGTTTTGTCATTTCAGTTTTGTTAGGATGACTGCGGGTCTTGTCCTGACATCCCTCTTAGTATTTAGAGGCTTCATAGATAGTTATACACTATTAGTTCATTAGTCTTGTTCAGTTGTTTTGTTATAAGACTTGAGTTGCCTCTTTGGCCGGTTGAATGTTCCCTTTATAACATTCTAAGTTTATTTCATGAATTTATCTTTGTTGAGTAAAGTCTTCCGCTGAATAGTAAGCTATGCCAAGGGTTTGCTTGGGGCTAACAATGGTTTTCGAGTGCCATTCCCGCCCAGGGTGTAGGCTCGGGGCGTGACAAACTTGGTATCAGAGCAAAGGGTTCAAGAGACTTAGGGAGTCTATGAAGCCGTGTCTGTAGGGTCCTAGTTATCGGTGTGAAGCGCACCACATCTATAATTAGGAGGCTGTGACATTTAAGAACTGTCTCACTTTTTTCATACTCATTTCGTGCGATAGAGTTTATCTCTAAAAAGTTTCTTCTTATTCGTGCGTGCGCGTATCTTATAGATCATGCCTCCACGAAGAGTTGTCAGAGGTCGTCCTCCTAGGAGGAATGTCGAGGAACAAAGGGTACCGAATGCACCTGAAGTGCAACCCCAAGGAGAGGTCACCAATACTGAGTTCCGGGAAGCTATCCGGATGTTGAGTGATCTTAGACGTATTTATATGCCTAAGTTGTCGATAATTGCCCATGTTTTGATTGAATTAAAGAATGATCTTTAGTTATTAGCTTGATTTTCATGTAACTTGCAATGATTGTGCACTAACACACATGATTAGTTGTTTCAGGAACCTTTTAAAGAAGTTGGAGTTGATTTGGAGAAGAAGAAGCAAAGAAAAGAAGAAAATGGCTAAGGAAAAAACCACTAGTGGTTGGCGCACTGGTTGGCGCGGCACGCCACTGGTGGAACTTCAGAGACTCTTCAGTGGCATACTGCAAGGTGCGAGGCGCCAAGGGCCTGAATTCAGAAGGCACTCCCAGGAGCGCTGAGAGGGCGACGCGCCAATGCCTCAACTTCAGACACGTTTGCCTGCTGCTTTGCCAGGCACGACGCACCAAGGTGGAAATTTTAGAGTTAAAGTCCATGTGCGATGAGAGGCTCGACACCTGATGGAAATTCTGACTTTTCAGCTAAAACAAGATTAAGGACTCCTAGTTGAAGTAAAATTTGGTTCTAATTTTCCTAACATCTATAAATAGACCCCTAGGGCTAATTTGTAGGGAGTTCGATATTAATTTGGTGTGAAAGAGCAAGTTTCATCGTTTGTAATAGGTTTCGATCTTCTAACTCTTCTATTTTCTAGAAATCATATGAACAATTGTATTTTGTGGTTTTCTAATAGTATGAGTGGCTAAATTCCCTAGTTCTGGGGCAGTAGCTACTAATCAGTTGTTGATTATTTAAGGTTCTTGAATTAATTCTTGGTTGTCATTATAAGTTACTTCTATATTCTTGTTTTAGTATTTCTTGACTAGCCATCTAGAGATAAATATATTGTCTAATCTTAAAATCGAGAGATGAGGGATTAGATAGACCAGAGAATATAGAGAGCTTGATCAATCCATTAAGTTGAGGTGATTTGTGTTTAGGAGTGACGCCCGGACGAACAACTTGTTTGATTACGAAATAGGATGAAATATAAATGCTCGCTAGCTAGGCATGTTTATCCCCGCTTAACGATGTAGTTAGATAGCTAATTGGAGTAGGCGACTAGAGGTCGAGAGACCCGACTCATAAAATTAACCCTGTAAACTAGTAACTTGACAATTAAAATTAGTTCTAAGCCAAGAATATGATACATGAGATTCATTGCATGCTGCAGCCCTGGAATTTTATTTTACTTGCTTAAAATACCGTCTTAAAGTCGTTCATAGTTAGTTACTTTTAATTAGAAATAGTAGTCAACAACCATCACCATCTCTTTAAAAAGGTTACTTTTATTTTATTTGTTGAGTTAAGTGTTAAATATAAATTAATCATAAGTCCCTTGGGAACGATAACTTGTTTCTTTAAGAATCTATATTACTTGAGCGACCACGTACACTTGCGTGTATATTGGGGAGATCCAAGTTTTTGGCGCCGCTGCCGGGGACTTAAAAATTGATTTATATTCAATTTTCTTAAGTCTACAATTAGAATATTCAGGTGTTAATTACTTGATCTTAGATTTTGATTACATGCACTTGACTTTCAAGTCTGGCTCGGAAAGGAGAACTTATCAAACCAGACAGCGAACCCGAAAGAGCTTTATGCCTACGTAGGAAAATGGCTAATCGAGGACATCAAGGATAATTGGGGTTAGGTCTTCAGGAAAACAATGAGGATATTAACCAAGACAACATGAATAACCTAGAAAACTTGAATAACCAAGAGGTACCCCCAGTCATACAAGTAAGACAAGTCCGTGATGTGGCAGTCCCACTCACAGCTAATGTGGCATCTAATATAAGAAAACCACCACCGGGGGTAGGTTTGAATTAAAACAGGGCATGGTACAACTCATCTATTCAAATGGACAATTTACCGGTGTCCTCCATGAGGATCCCCAAATCCACCTTAGGAACTTTATAGATATTAATGATACATACATCCCAAATGGAGTCTCATCGGACTATGTGAGACTGACGTTGTTCCCATATTCGTTGTTAGGAACCGCCAGACAGTGGTTAAACCAAGAGCTACCAAACTCCATCACTACGGGATTATCTAGCAAAGAAGTTCTTGAGTCAATTCTTTCCATCCAAGAAAACTACACGGTTGAGGAGTGAGATCTTAATCTTTAAGAAAAACCATGGGGAGGATATATACCAAGCATGGGCTTATTTTAAACAAATGTTGAATGCTTGCCCACACTACATGCAAACTAATGAGGTACTTGCTCACGCGTTCTTTGAGGGTTTAGATTATAATGCACGTGTACTTCTTAATAGTGTAGTAGGTGGTCAAGCCCTAGCAAAAACCTATGAAGAGTTATTCGACTTACTCGATAGACTCTCAGAAGGAAACCCAGGGTATAAGGGGGAAATGCCTAGAACCACAACACAAAAGGCCACAGGAATCTTAGATGTAGATCAAGCTACCGCCATAAACGCCAAATTGGATGCAATGCAACATAATATAGCTATGCATTTCAAACAAATGACCCTAAACCATGCACCGGTAAACGTTGTACAACAGGCAAAAAATTGGTGTGGGGTATGTGGTAGTGGAGCTCACAAAACTGAACTATGTGAGGCAAACATAGATTCCGTAAACTATGTGGGTAATGCGCAAAGATGTGGAGGTCAGCAAAACTATGGTAATACTTACAACTCTAGTTGGAGGAACCATACTAACTTCTCATGGGGTGGGAACCAAAACCAAAATCAAGCGCAAGGGGCTAACCAATACCGTTCACAAGGGGCTGGGTAGCAATACCAAAATCCTAACCAAGGTGCAAACCCTAGTGCACCAAAATGGGAGGGATGACTAATGAGGAGCTACTCCAAAAGCTCATGGATGAAATAGGGACAAAAATAAATGCTAGGATAGATAAGTAGGATGAGAAAATCAGGAACATCCAATATCCCAAATGAGTTTAGAGAAATAAGTTGCGCAAGTAAGTACTAGAAGTGGGTTACAACTAGAGGAACTAGCTCCAAAGAAGAGAGTTACTGAGGCAGGTATTAAAGAAAAGAAAGTGGAAGAGATAGTAAAGAACTCCAATGTTGAGACGCTCGTTTCTCAAAAGAAACTACCCCCTCCATTTTTACAAGGCTCAGAAAGCAGAATGAAGACGAATGCTTCGGTAAGTTTCTCTCTCTCCTTAAACAAGTTCACATTAACCTGCCTTTGGTTGACATTTTGCAGGGTATCCCGAAGTATGCTAAATACGTAAAGGAGATAGTGGCTAACAAAAGGAGGTTCACTGAGTATGATACTGTAGCACTTAGTGAGGAGTGCAACTCTAGAATTCAAAATAGACTACCCAAAAAGTTAAAAGATCCGGGTAGTTTTACTGTGCAGATTACAATTTGGCAAAGTGTTCATGCCCGAGGGTTGTGTGATTTAGGGGATAGTATAAATTTGATGCCCTTGTCGTTGTATAAAAATCTTGGGTTGGGTAGTCCAAAATGAACCACTGTCATTCTCCAACTCGCTGATAGATCCATTGCTAGGCCAGAGGGGGTGGTAGAGGATGTGTTAGTTCAAGTAGATTCCTTGATTTTCTCGGTGGATTTTGTGGTCTTAGATTTTGAACCCGATTCTGAAGTTCCATTCATTTTAGGACGTCCGTTCTTGGCCATGGAGAGGGCATTGATTGATGTAGTAGTCGAACAATTAACTATGAGGGCACATGATAAGGTTGAAGTGTTTGATGTCTACCGCGCTTTAAAATTGCCTTCTATCTATGAAGAGTTGTCTGCTATTACGATTATAGATCACATAGTAGAATCGTAGTTCGCTGTGCCCGAAGATCCCTTAGAAAGAGTGTTAGTGGTCCATGAGGTGGATGGAGATACTGAGGCTCAAGAAATAGAGACATGTTTGAATCTAGCACTGGTAGAGATTCACAAGCGTAGAGTGGAGCCATTAGATCGTGAGTTAGGGCCTCCACCAAAACCATCAATAGAAGAAGCTCCCAAGCTTGAACTAAAACCTCTGCCTGCTGACCTAAGGTATGCGTATTTGGATACTAACGAAACTTTGCCTGTTATACATTCTGCAGAGTTGTCTGAAATACAGGTTGATGCGGCATTGAGGGTTCTCAAGTGGAGAAAGAAAGGTATTGGATGGCAGATGGCTGATATTCATGGGATTAGTCCGGCGTTATGTATGCACATAATCTACATGAAAGATGATCACAGACCAAGTGCACACCATCAACGTAGGCTAAATCCTTTGATGAAAGAAGTGGTGAGGAAGGAAGTAATAAAGTGGCTAGATACTGGAATTGTGTACCCGATCTATGATAGTAAGTGGGTAAGTCTTGTGCAGTGTGTTCCCAAGAAGAGAGGTATGACAGTGGTAAGGAACAAAAAAAATGAGCTGATTCCTATTAGAACAGTGACCAGATGGAAAATTTGTATGGATTACCGAAAACTAAATGATGCCACCCGGAAAGGTCACTACCCGGTTCCCTTCATTGATCAGATACTTGACCGACTAGCAGGCAGGAGTACTATTATTTCTTAGATAGGTATTCCAGTTACAACCATATCTTAATTGCACTTGAGGATCAGGAAAAGACCACGTTCACTTGTCCTTATGGTACCTATGCTTTCAAACCCATGCCATTCAGACTTTGCAATGCACCGACAACTTTTCAAAGGTGTATGATGGCCATTTTTCATAATATGGTGGAAGACTTTGTAGTGGTGTTCATGGATGATATCTCTGTCTTCGGGAAGTCTTTTGAGGTATGTCTCCGGAATCTTGATAAGGTACTTGCTAGGTGTGAGGACACTAACTTAGTGCTAACCTGGGAAACGTGTCATTTTTTGGTTAGAGAGGGGATAGTGTTGGGACATAAGGAGTCTAAGTTGGGTTTAGAGGTTGATAAAGCCAAGGTAGAAGTTATTGAAAAATTTCCCCCTCCCATTTCTGTAAAAAATGGGTGCGAAGTTTCTTTGGTCATGCAGGTGTTTACCGGAGATTCATCAAGGATTTGTCCAAGATAGCTAGACCTATGTGCAGTCTTTTGGAGAAGGAGGTGAAATTTGACTTTGATGAGATGTGCTTGAAAGCTTTTGAGATGTTGAAGAGGAACTTAATTGAGGCTCCCATCTTAATTGCTCCTAATTGGGAATTACCATTTGAACTCATGTGTGATGCAAGCGACGTAGCAGTGGGTGCAGTGTTGGGACAAAGAAAAGATAAGGTGTTCCACTCGATCTATTATGCAAGCAAGACCCTTGATTCTGCACAAGCTAATTACATAGTGACTGAGAAGGAGATGCTAGCTCTAGTGTTCGCTTTCGACAAGTTTAGATCGTATTTGGTAGGTACTAAGGTTATTGTTTTTACTAACCATGCAACTATTAGGTACCTATTCAACAAGAAGGATGCTAAACCAAGGCTGATTCGGTGGATATTGCTTCTCCAAGAATTTGACCTTGATATTAAGGATAGGAAAGGTACTGAGAATCAAATAGCTGATCATTTGTCTAGGTTGGAGGATTTTTCCTATGTGAATGAAGGTGAACAAATTTGGGAAGAGCTTCCAAATGAACAGTTGATGGCACTAGATATCTCTCAAGTACCTTGGTATGCTGACATTGTAAATTTGATAGTAAGTGGAGACTACCCTCCGGGTGCAACCACCCAACAAAAGAAAAAGCTCAATCATGATGCTAAGTTCTATATCTGGGATGAACCGTTCTTATTCAAGCAAGGTGTGGATCGGGTGGTGAGAAGTTGAATTCCTGAGTATGAGATTAAAAAAGTGCTCGAAAGTTGTCATACTAGCTCTTATGGAGGACACCATGGAGGAGAGCGCACGTCGCATAAGGTACTACAATATGGTTTCTTTTGGCATTCGTTATTTAAAGATTCTAATGCTTTTGTGAAGGGTTGTGACAAATGCCAAAGGTTGGGTACTATTTCAAGAAGACATGAGATGTTGCTAAGTAACATTTTGGAGGTGGAAAATTTTGATGTGTGGGGCATTGACTTTATGGGTCCCTTCCTGCCATCTAGTGGAAACCAATACATCCTTGTGGCTGTTGATTATGTAAGTAAATGGGTCGATGCAGTTGCTCTTCCTTCGAATGATTCAAGGGTTATGATCAAGTTCATCAAGAAGCATATTTTCACTCACTTTGGCACTCCAAAGGCAAGCATTTCATTAACCATCTAGTTATAAATCTTCTTGCTAAGTATGGTATTCGTCATAAGGTTGCTACAACTTACCATCCTCAAACGAGTGGCCAAGTGGAAGTTTCGAATAGAGAGGTGAAACAAATTTTATAGAAAACGGTGAATGTGCAGAGAAAGGATTGGTCTGAGAAGTTAGATGATGCGTTGTGGGCATATAGGACTGCGTATAAGACACCCATAGGGACTTCTCCCTATCACATAGTGTTTGGTAAAGCATGTCATCTTCCGGTGGAATCAGAAACCAAGCTTATTGGGAGATTAAGAGATTAAATCTGGATCCCGATCTAGCCGGTAGGAAGAGAGTGAATCAATTACATGAACTTGAGGATTTCAGGTTCCATGCATATGAGAATGCCAAGCTCTATAAAGAAAACACAAAAAGGTGGCATGACAATCACATAGTTCGTCGTACTTTCACTCCGGGAGAAAAAGGTACTACTCTTTAACTCTAGATTGAGGTTATTCCTCGGAAAACTGAGGTCTAAATGGAGTGGTCCTTTCGAAGTGGTGAGAATGACACAACATGGGGTTGTTGAACTTAAAGGTGAAACTGGCCCTACTTTCTTAGTAAACGGGCAAAGAGTGAAACGCTACTTCGAAGAAGATTCGGATCGTGATCGGGAGGCTTTTGAGCTTAATGATGAATGATCCAAGCTGAGTCGTGCCGCGAAGTTAAATAAAGCGCTACACGGGAGGCAACTTGTGAACAATATGTAATAGATAGGTAGTTCGTTTTTGAAATTTGTTTTTGTTTTGTTTTAGCATAGTTTCAATTCTTAGAATCTAGGAAGTATTTTTATTTATTAGTTTTGGCTAGATAGGATTTTTCATTATTTTTAACTTAGTTAGTAATAGTGAAAAACAAAAAAAATAAAATAAAAAAATCTGGAGCCATGTGCACTAGCTGGCGCGCCGCGCCTGACCCATAACTTATATTCAAAGTTATGGATGGGAGTGGTTTGAATGCCAGAAAGAGCCTAAGTACATGGGAGATGAATATGTGAATGAGGTACGTTTACAATCACTATTCCCCATATTATACTCTGATTGCTTTGGGACTGAGGTTTATATTTGAAAATCCGAGGGATTGTAACTTGTCATTGGTTGGGGAATTCTATGCCAACTGGCTCACTGAAACTAAGTATAAAATTGTGCCAATCTAGGGTAGGGATGTGCAGTTTAGTGCGCACATACTGAATACATTTTTAGGAACCCCGAACTATGATGCTGAGGAGTTTAATAGGCTGAAAGAAACACCCTCTTATAGAGATATACATCATACATTGTGTGGGGTTGACTCAACTGCTAGGTGGGATATGAGCAAGGATACTAGGAGGCATTCTACCCTCCATTTTGCTAATTTTAACCAGGTTGCGTGTGTGGTTAAAAATTATCTGTAGTGTGTTGTTGCCGGCTAAACATCTTTCAGATGTGACGTGGGATATGGTGGTTCTGGTATATATGTTGATGAAGGGGATGCCCATTAATGTTGGGGCAATTCTCAGACAAAATATGATGAAGGTTTGAAATAATCTGAGGTGGAGGTTTTGCTACGGGGGTTGATAATCCATTTTTTGAGGGCTGAGGGATTAGAGGAAGAAGCGGTGGACCAGCCTGTTGCTTTCCACCCTAACTTGATAGGTAAAATAGTAGATGTGACTCGGACAAAGGCACTAGACACGTCCCATGGACCTGTCTTGTCAGCCTAAGAGCGACAAGTCCGAGATGATAGTGTCATGGCAAGGATGTTCGGTTTGGCAGAATTACAGCTGCAGATAGGAGGACGCCCGATCACCGATGAAGAGATGGAGACCTTGGCGGATTGCTACCCGTTGACCGAGAGTGCAACTTTTCTATGCCGAACTGGTCCCACAGTTTTGGAGCCTCTAGATGATGATGAGGCCACGACTAATGAGAAGATGAATGATGATAATGATGCAGATGAGGAGGCAAATGCATTGATGGTTTTTGATGAGGGTCGTGATGATGCCGAGGCCTAGAGTCCTGAATGAGTATTCCTATCTCTATGCTTTGTTTTATTTGTGCACTTATTTTATGCAGTTATTTTCTCTTTAAAACACATTTTACAATCGCGTATGTTGAACTACTGTGAAAATTGTTCATTTCACCTACCAGGTACAACTTTGATGTGGTAAATGATGTACCTATTTCTAGCCGGTATGAATGGATTAGGGTGAATCACTAAGCTGGGGAGACTGCTCCACTATTTTTTTTTTGTTACTGATTGTTTGGAAAAGTCTAGTTCTGGCCCCATTAATCCTTTATAAAACTGTAGCCATTTAGGTCTTCACATATTGAATCTTTCTGAAAACACCTTATCTAGTTCTATCCAATTTTGTTTTGACAATTAAGAAGCCTTCAAGGTTGAGCTAACTGATGCAAAAGCAAGAAAATATAAAGGGAAATTATAACTGGAGGCCAAAAGAAAGAATACTTCATATAAAATAACTATCATTTACTTAGTAAATGATACCGAACTCTTTAGCAACAGTATATCTAGAGAACTCGTAGTAGAAATAAGCTTCAAGTGTAATAAAAAAGTTTGTTATTTGACTTGAATTAAGAGGAAACTAAACTACAAGGAAAGAAAATGAATTTACTTTTTTCTGTAAAAATTGTTAAGCACACATCCCAAGCTAAGCAGTTAATAGAAGCTAAGTTGTTGTAGAAAATTATATTCTTTCTCATCAAGATTGATTGCCTTTAGCAACCTAATTATGTCAAAATATGGATAAAAGTAAGGCTCACTCTCAGAAGTAGTAAAATAAGACAACCACATCACTTTTTATTAGATCGTGTACTATTTTTCTTATCTACTGTATAGTGTGTACATCTGTTTCTTCTTTTCTTAGCTGATGGACTATTATAACATGTATTATTTCCTTAACTTGTTAGATTCTACTTAGTGTGTAAAACTTGTTATTTTTTAACAATTATAGTATACATACTACTACTTGCATGCTTTAGCATATGATTAAAGTATTATTGCACATGGATTGTTGTTGCTGCTAACAACTGATCTCTTGCTGGTTGTGTTAGTTACTGCAAACAAATGATCAAATGTTGGTCTAGGTCCCTTAGGTGTTTCGGTGCTGTTTTATTGTAATATGAAGTGTGTACACCTGTTTCTTCTTGCCTTACTACTGGACCATTGTAACTTCTCATGTTGCCTTAACTTGATAGCTTCTGGTCAGTGCTTACAATCTCGTAGTTTTTAAAAAAAATTAAATATACAACCTACTATTTTCCTGCTTTAGCATATGATTAAATTATTATTGCATCTCGACTGGTGTTGCCTCTATTGTTGACAACAACTACTGCATTGTTGGTTATGTTAGTTGCTGCGAACAGATGATGAAATGTTGGTCTGGGCCCTTAGGTGTTTAGTTGGTTCTCTATTATAAAAGTAATGTGTACATCTATTTCTTCTTACCTTACTACTAACTATTGTAACTTCTATTGTTGCTAAGCTTGATAGCTTCTTTCTGATTATTTGTTGGATTTCTCGTTTTATTGAATGGGCTCTTGTAATGAATGAATGTGATGCTTTGATTTGGTCCCATTGTGGGTTGTTTTTTCTTGTCTTTACTCTTAGGTTAAGGATTTGAGTCTTATCCATATTCAAAGTCTTCCTACATAGAATTGGTGAAATACATTGCACTCCTATTTTCTGTCATGCTCATAGGCTATGTTAGGTAACGGGTCTGCTAAGTCGTTTCCTTCCCTGTAAGTATGTTAAGTCTGAAAGCTAGTTGATTGCCTCCTTTATTTATACAAGTTCCCATGGGACTTTCCACACCTCCTTTATGATGTTTGGCATGCTTGTGAGTTTGTCTCATTAATGATCCTTGTTAACCCCTTGTCTTTGCAATATTGTGCAGGCTCAAGAATTTCCATAGCTTCTACCATCTTATAAGTTTTCTACCTAAGCATATAAAGATCACCTTTGTTATTTCTCAGGTAGAATATCATGTAGCCTATTGTCTATGAAAGCTGTTACAAAAAGCTGGCTTATGGTTTCCTCCTCATAGCTGTTGCAACAATGGCATCTTGATACAATTGTAATCCTTATTCTTTATAAGTTATCGTCTATGGAAATTCTTTTCAACCAAACCCTTCAGAGGAAGAAATTAATTTTGAAAGGTACTCATTTAACCCATAAAAACTCATAGCACCTTCTGCTTTCCTCTCTCCTTCTCACAATTCAAAGCAAAACATACATCAAACACTCCTTTTATGTTGCCCATCCATAGGGTTTGTCATTAAGTAACTCTCCAGAATGGTTTTTTATGTTTAGAATTATGTACCCTATCATCTCTTTAGAGTTCTTGTTTCTGAGCTTTTGAGAGTTACATTCTCCATTGAGTACAAACACCTTTACTTCCAATCCCTCCTCTTAGTACTTAGAACCAGATGTTTTTTTTAAAGTATACAACATACTGCTTGTGTGCTTTAGCATATGTTGTTGCCTTAGTTGTTATTAACAACTGTTTGCTTGCCGGTTCTGTTAGCTGCTGCTGCTAAAAAATGATGACATAATGGTCTAGGATCCTTTGGTCTTTAGTTTTTCTTTATGGGTAATTTAAACTTTCATTTCCACATGACATGATTCCTGGACTCATTTGCGTGTTGCTTTATAATAATGTGAAGTGTGTACATCTGTTTCTTCTTGCCTTACGGCTGAACTATTCTAACTTATATTATTGTCTCAACTTGATAGCTTCTGCGAAGTTCTTAAAACCTACTTTTTTAAAAAAAATAATATGTACAACTTACTAGTAACCTGCTTTAGTGATGTGTGTCAATGAATTTAGTGATGTTGTTTCCAAATGCTCCTCTTTGATAAGGGCTTTTTTACTGCAGTTGTGCTATGAGTGACCTGTTTTCCTATGATAAATTTGATCTAGATAGAGAGTCTTTATTTGTACTAATTTCCATGTCAAACGGTCCTATAGGCTTATAAAATTAGTAATTTTTGGACAAATTATGCTCATGTAAATGAGGTAGGTTCTTTTGAATAACCTCACTATGCATTAAGGCATACTTGTGTTGGAGCTAACATATATTTTGTAGTATTTGTGTTGCCACAAAGCTAAAACTATATAAGTTTAGATACTAAGTAGAAAAAATATTATAAGTGATATTAAAATATTCTAACTATTATTTTAGTATGAACTGTGAACTTAAGTGTTGGGTGTTAAATCATTTAGGGGTCGTTTGGTAGAGTGTATTAGGAAAAATAACGCATGCATTAGCACTGTGTATTACTAGTACCTTGTTTGGTACTCTTTTCCAACCTATGTATAACTAATGCTTGCATTAGTTATACACTCTATTGTGTATTAAAGTGTGTATTGCTAATACCATGGATTTCTAGGTATTAGCAATGCAATGGTTTTAATGCATGCATTAGATTAACTAATGACAAAA
>JAJOOR010025164.1:0-26232 GCA_036250505.1 Solanum acaule | reverse complement strand
ATATATATATATATATATATATATATATATATATATATATATGTATGAAACCATATCCATGACTTGAAATAAGTCAGTAATCGAGCATCTAGTCTAAATAAGAATGGATTTTACAAATATAATAGATACAAAACTGTCTTTTATTATATTGAAACTGGCCTTGTGGAGACATTATCTTTAGTTGAGCTTTCAAAATAAGAACATAATCAGGTCAATTGTTAGAATCTACACCTTGCTTTTCTGGTATTATTTTAGCATCAAAATTGTCAAGTTCTAACAATTCATTCCACTCATTTCATCCATTCAAGGAACAATCATTTGAATTTGGTGAAGTTATCAAAGAAAATTCATGTGATTGAGGTATGTATGTTTCTTCAAATAATTCATTCAAATTTGTAAAGAAGTTGCTTGAATTCAACACATTGAAATGATGTTCCCTTTCGAAGTTCATTGAAGTAGTTGGTTGGACATATGAAGCTTATTGATTTTGGGATTGATATTTTTGCATAGGGACCATAAAGATGAGAATTATTAGGAAAGTTTGACAAAACCTCAAATCATAAATGTCATAACTAAACCAGTGCATGGGCCTCTATCATAAGTAGCAAGCTATGAAATTTATGATTTGTGGTTTTGTCAAACTTTCCTAATAATTTTCATCTTTATATTCCTTATGCAGAAATATCGATCTCAAAAATAACAAGCTCCAAATGTCCAACTAGCTACTTCAATGAACTTCAATGGAGAACATCATTTCAATGTGTTGAATTCAAGTGACTTCTCTACATATTTTAATGAATTATTTCAAGGACCATATATACCTCAACCACCTAAATTTCCTTTTATAGTTTCATCGAGTTCAAATGATTATTCCTTGAACTAATGTAATGATTGGGATGAATTGCTAGAACTTGACAATTTTGATATTGAAATAATGCTAGAAAATCAAGGTGTCAAATCTAACAACTGGACAAATTACATTCCTATTTTGGGAAGCTCATCTAAAGATAATGTCTCTATAAGGTTAGTTTCATTATAACAAAAAGACAGTTATGCACTTAATTTATTTGTTAAACCCTTGTATTCTAAGTTAGGCTAGATGCTCGATTAATGATTGATTTTAGGTCTTGGGGATAATTTCATGTATATTTTTATGTTGATTCCTCTTTCTTCTTATTGCTTTATGGATATTGCTGCTTATTGTTATCTTCCACGTGATAGTTTGTTGCTTCTTGTTCTTGACTATAGATTAGGCTTACCTATTGGTAGGATATAATAAGTTATGGGTGTCATCTTGATCTATGAAATCGGATCGTGATAAGTTGGTAACAGAGTTTTGAGTTGACCGACATCATTGATATGAGAGAAAAATCCTAGTAGAGTCTTGGAAATTGGTATGAAGACATCTACTTTCCTATCTTCATGAGGCAATAGGGCTCACCACCATAATCGATTCGATTTCTAAGTCAAACAACTCTTGTTGGCTAAATAATTGTCTATAGATCACCGACTTTATAATTTACAATACCATCTTTCAGAGCCTAGTTTTTTCCTTCTATCTTTGGAACTTCTGGCTAACAATAAAGTGTATTGTATCCTATCTCTAAGTCAATCATACACACTCTGAATTGGTTGTACATGAGCTTTCCACTTTCGAAGCACCTCTAATCACCGTCACGATAACAAAATATTGATCATAACATCAATACGAACATTTAGATACAATAATTTAAGAAATTGGAGACAAACCCAAAATTGAATTAAAAATAAAAATGTGAGACCCAGATCGAGAATTTTAAAATTGTTGTCAAAAGGTCCTAATCGACTTACTGAGCTTGTGTCTCAAAATAGGACACAATTCAATACTCAAAATAGACCAAATGACAACATGCTATAAAATCACCATAAACGTCATTAAAGAACCTTATGTAGCCCTATGTGCTTCTACTATAAATCCAATACGTAGTCATGCCAATACCGGACAATATGCAACTTGAATCACCCAAAACGGAGGTCTAGAGCTCTCACAATTGTGTTTTAAAAATTAGGAAGAAAGTTGAAAATTGGGATTTATTGCTCAAAAATCTCATCTAAAATCTTATTTTTAGTCGTTAAAAGTTTGCACCAGATTTTGCTATTTTTTTAAGTCTCCAAATGGACCCTCGGAATTTGTTCAGGACTTGATAGAAATAAATCAGCTATGATACCCCACTAACTTCTACATTTCGAACTTAATGGAGATGTCTAAAATCCAATCGAGCTCATCTCGATAAAAAGAAGGTCTCACACTCAAGCTTCATTTTAAGCCAAAATCTATAAGGGGGCTCGAAATTAGCTTGGAAAATTTGAGATTCGCATGAAGGGTCCTTCTAGATCAAACTCGAAGTTTTAGAGCTAACAAAACCATTTGATTACATTATGAGGCCGTCTTTCTGTAGTTTCAATTGAACTCAACGGTTCGAACATCAGAAGCTCTGAAACATAGAAAGTCACACAAAATTCAAACTAACGATCAGATGATCGAACTTTCAGTCTCAACAAATCATAAATGACTTGAGGTCGCTATAGGAATGTTCTAAACATTGAAAATATCATAAAAGAAAAAATGATTTGGAGGATCATTACATTAAAGATACACCCTTATTATTATACTATGATTTTTTCTTAATTAAAAATATGAGGACATTGCTTTATAATAGAAGATACAGTAAATGAATTCAATCAGTTAAATAACTTAATGTCAAATATCAAACTAACATATTGTAAGTCACTTATAATAACTCTCTTATATTTTTCTCCTTACCTAACAAATAAATATTTTGATCAAATAGTATGTAGCAATAATAGGAGCAGTCAACTTTTACAGTGGTGTAAAGATATCGCTTCTATTTGCTAGAACATGACAATTGAGTAAATTATACTTTCTCACTCTAAGATGAAATTAATCATTATCCATAGATGATATATGTTTACAATTTGTAAACTGTATTGAACTTCTAACTTTAAACCAATATTGTTATCTTTAACATCATCAACTTTTGCCCATTTAGCCACTATACTATCTTACTAAGACTATTAAAAATATCATAAAGTTCATAGGTAGCTTCATTAAGTATTAATTATTATATCAAGCTAAGAATGTTATCCATAAGCGAATATGATTAACGATGCACTGATTATACTAAGAAGACTATTTGAGGAAGTTACAAATAAGTTACGCAACATAGTACTTCCTAATTGTTGTTGAACTAACCTATCAACATGCATATTTTCTTTTGGACATTCAGATAATATTTTGATAAATAAAATGAATAGCCAGACAACTTTTCAAATCTTATGATGTCTTCATTACGTAGATGCAATGGTCTCCAAATCAAAAGAAAATTTTAAAAATAATGAAAATGAAAAATAAAAAAATACAGATAATATACTAGACAAATTAAGCCATCAGATATATAGATGCCTACAAAAATTAAACGCAATTCTATGCTAAATTCGTATCATCATCTGCATGAATATCTATATAGCACAAATTTGTTGAAATTCTAAACATGAATGAAGAAAAGTATATTAAAAAAAGGATTAGGAAAAGAAGTACCTTGCTGCTGCTTTTCAAAAAATATGACACGAAATTCAGAATCAATTCTAGAATCTTTAAATACTGTCGAGTTCACAACCATAGAAATTATAAGCTTTAAGTGGTTGTCGAGTTGACAATACCTACAAAGAGATTAATACACAATCATACATGAATCATAATATGCACATATTAGAACTTTAAATAGTTAAAGGGGAATCAAAATAATGCCAAAACATAAATAAAATTGGATCGTTGTTTAGACTATTGATGTTGGTGTGCCAAATTTTTAGTATCATTGTCTGTGATATTTATTTTTCAAATAGCTATAATTTGCCAAATTAATATTTAAAATTTGATATATATCAGAAATTTTTATGAATAGTATCTATAATACAAAGTTAGATAAAGACTACCTGTATTGAAATAGATACATGGGTGGAAGTAAACTAAATACATTTTGAGAAATATTTTCTGACAAAATGATATGCAATCTTTAAACGGATAATATAATACTATTTAAAAAAAACTATTGTGAAAGTAAAATATAACTTTTAAAGGTCATTTTCAAAAAAAGATTCTCTCACCAGAGATTTTACATTAAAAAATTACAACATATGCTCTTTAATGAAATATCTACAATATACTTAATTTGATATGGATAAAATCAAATATGAGCAACTACAATGCTATACTAAGGGAAAATTAAAACAAACTCTAACAATCAAATTAGAGAAGATGTAACATAGTTAAGGAGTGTAATTTATTTTTCGACATTGAGATCATAGAGCAGAAAACTATGAACTTACCATATGAGAAATGGAGAAATTGGATAGATTTTTTCCCCCAAGTTTGCAATTCTATCCTTTCACCTTGGAGTAACTGCAAAGGTATACACATGAAAAATTAATAAATAAATAAAAACTCACATCAACCACCAAGCGGAAGAACACTAAATTTCAATAATCAAAAAATTTTAAAAATAAAAATAAAATACAAATCAATAAATAAAAAAAACAGATAGGAGAAGAAGAAAAAGAACCAGAAGAAACTACATTCAATTAATTCTAAATTCAGTGTATGCAACAATACTACAAAACAAAGGTCAAATACTTAACAAAATCGAATAAAAAAAACAAAGCAAACGAATCAAAAGTGACATAATAAGACCTAAAATCAGAATTAAAAAATAAAATCAAAGATATTGATCGTTAGATAGCACTAAAATTCTCGCGGCGGAACTTATGAGAGCAGTAGAAAAAACCTAAACAAGAACAAAAAAAAAGTGGAAGATAGCTAATTTAATTTAAGGCCCATGCACGGGCCCAATATAATTAATTATAAACTATTATTTAAAAAATTTAATACTAAACCTAATAAATTCTTTAGCATAAATAAAGTATTAAAATAACCATAAAAAATATAGTGCATTGAATTTGCTGCTTTTTTTTAATCGGACTTCAATACAAATGCTGAATACCGAATAAACAATGTAATAAACTAAAATAAACCAAAAATACTTTCAAGTATCATTGCTATTAACATGGGCAGATTCATTTTTTAAGTTTTAAAGCACTCAACTCTAATATTTAATCTAGTTTTTGTTTTATTTTTTTATAATAATAACATAAATTTATTAAGACCCGAAGTTAGTTTGTTATTAGATTGAATTATATCTTATATAAAAATCATGAATCATTATGTATTACTAGCTTAAAATCTACTCTACTCATTTTAATTTGTCTATTTATTAAATTAAACTTCTGTTGATGTGTAGTTAAATTTTATATATATATCATGTTTTTTAAATAGTTTTAAAAAACATTTTTTTCGTTTTTAGCAATTTCTTAATTCAAACTCTACATAGCATGTTTAAGAATTAAGACCACATGATTAAAGGACATTGCGTACATTTGACATATCTTTAATTTAAAGTTACAAAATTCTAAAATCTTCATTAATTTCTTCAACTTCATGTCATGTCAAAACATAACAAATAAACTGAAATAGAAAGAATATTTTTTTTAATTTACTACTTACACGTTGAAATTAGAACTAAGAAGTACATTCACTATCACATGCAGTTCTATATAATTTTTGCAGCATGATACAATATTTGTTTTTGTCTCTTTTTTTTTTTTTTTTTATGTATAATGACTTGTAGGAATACTTATTCTTAAAAAAAAAAATTAATTCACAAAATTTTAAAATTATAAACGAAGAATTACTATTTAAAAATTTAGTGAGACTCTTAGTTTACAATAGTTTCATTTTATTTATTATGTTTTATTTTAATGCTCCTTAATTAAATTATTTTATTTTAATCTAATACATTTTTAATCATATTTGTTTCTTTTTATATTTATTTAAGTGCAAAAGTAAAAGTGATAATGAAATATAATTTGATTTTAAAAATAATAATGAACTTTTCTAATAACCTTTTGAAAACAAGAATGGGTCCCACCAGTGGAGGAGCCAAGATTTTCATTGATGGGGTTCAAAATATGAAAAAATAGACACACGAAGCAGCCGAAGGGTGTTCGACATATACTATATATACCTAATAAATTATTTTAACCATGTATAAATAATATAATTTTCCGCCGAAATCCGAACCCCCTAACCGTAATGTGGCTCCGCCAATGGGCCCCAGAATTTTTAGATTGCACGTATGATATTTTTACTCTTTTCATTATATGGAGTACACATGACCATCAAAATATATATAAACTTGAATCAGGAGGTACAATGCTCTGAGTTGAGAATTTTGATAAAATGACTAAATTACCCTTTATCATCCTTAGCATTCCTTTTGTATATAATAGAAAAGAAATATTAATATTATATTTAAATTTAGTATAATACATACTGAAAGAAAATATTCAAATTTGGAATAAGTATGCACTCTAATTTTGAGAATCCATATCTAGATATTTTATATTGGTTCTGAATATTTCTAGCACTTTTCATATATAAAATTAACCCAATCAGATCAAAATTTAACTAAAAAAAGACATTTGATTAGGTCTCAACTGATAATTACACTGTAACGACCCTTTCTGTCGTTATGGGTGAGCTATTCATAAAAGAAAATGAGTGAAAAAACTTTCAGTTTGAAGAGTTGAAAATTTCAGGTTAGGTTAGAATCAGGCGAAATTTGAGCAAGATGAGTTCTAGGATGATCCAGGGAAAAGATTGGATGGAACGTCTAAGTAGAGTTTGCTTTACTTATTGATAAGACGTGAATGAGTCATAGCCTTATAGAAATTTTCTGGTGAGTAGAACTCTTGATATCAAACTTGACGTGAAAGCATTAGTTGGAAACGTCAATGTTTGCAGATGTGTTGCAAAATAGGCTAATTTAGAAGGATTTTTTAGTTTTTGTCCCATGCACACCGCTACGATGGGTGAATTAATTTCCTCTATAGCGGTAATTTCCACTACGACAGTGATGTTATAGCGAGATTGGCCGCTATGATGGAGTTAGTCGCTGTAAATGCAGAAAAATCTTCAAAACTATCCATTTTCATTCAAGAATGTTTTGGAGAAGTGCTGGAGTGATCTAGAGTAATTTTCACCTATTTTTCGTCGAAATCATCCGTAAAAATAAATAAATTACTCCCCTACCTTGATATTTCAATTCTTATGCCTTAGAATCTGTGATGGTGACTTTAGGAGAGAGTTTCACTTGACTTAATGATGAAAAAATTATAATTTGAGTAGAATAATCATGAGATTTGCTTGGGGATTGGGATTATGTTTTGGGGCGTGATTTCATGAATTTTAGTTATAAAACTATTTCTTTTAGTTGTTTAGTTGCTTGCATGTTAGTACATTATTGGTTCTCCCACCAAGGGTTTAGTATTGGTGCCTCTCACGACGGGCTGGATCGTTACACAAACACTCCAAATTATCTCCATTATGTCTCATGGATACCCAATATTGACGCAATAGATAAATCTTGAAGATGACATGATGATCATTTTGTAAGTTGGACTGCCCACCTGACACAATAATAACGAGTAGAGGTGTCTAGATGTGCATACTCAAAGTTGAATGTTTATCTTTCAAATTATTAATATATGATATTATGTAGTAATAAAAATAATATTTTAATGACCCAGAAGGGCATTTTTGAAAATTTTCATAAAATTATCATTTTACCCCTCCTAATATCAACCCCGAAAAATATGTGATTGGATTTTGAAAGTTGTTTCGAGCTTGGAGTAAAAAGTTATGAATTATGTAAGTTTCCGGTTTTGGAAAGCTATAATTGTTAAAGAGTAGTTTTTGGTGTCTTTTGGAGTTTCAAGTGTCGGAATAGAATTTTGTTGATTCCATCAGTTTCAGAATGTGAAAATTGGTCTACAAGAGTTGTCAAATTCATATTCAAAGTCTTTTTTGGGATTCAAGGTCCTAAGTTGAAAATTGTTGAGATTTTAACTTATGAGTTGACTTTGGTCAATATATGAAATTCGGATGCTCGGATTGGATTTCCAACAATTCCATTAGATTCGGGAGATGATTTTAGACATGGTGAAGTCTTGGTCAAATTTTCAAATGTCTCAGGCTTGATTTAGACTTTTTAGGTATTATGTTCATTATTTATAACTTTCACATATTTCGGGTCAAGGAGACCTCAAATTCGTGATTCAATGGTTCCATCATGTCCATAACATCGGATATAGTCAAATATAATATTTCGTTTGTGTGTACGGGGTTCCGAACAAATCTTAAGGGTCCATTCAATGATTTGATTTTAATGTATTTTTATGGCGTATTCAAGCCTCACTTTCGTGAAAGCAATTTGCTTAAGCGACCTTCACGAAAGCGAATGAGGCTTTGCTTTAGCAAGAGATCTCAATTGAGTGTGGTTCGCTTAAGAGTGGACCTTTCTAGACAATTGGATCTTCTCCGGCAGCGTGGAAGCATTCTCTAGTGCTTTTTAGGACGGTTTCATCCATTAAAGCGTGAAGGAGGTGAGTCGATTGAGGTTTGAGGGTATGACACATGGAAGTTTGTATGTGACTTAGTATGAGTCCTATTTCTGTGAATTATCCAAACATGCTATCACCATTATTCTGGATAAGGCGGACAAACTACATAGGTTTGTTAAAGGATTGACTTTATGTAACACCTCGAACTTTTAAAAGGTTAAAGTGGGTTAACGGGAAGGTCCACAAGCCAAAAACAGACCATGAACCCTTCATTCAACCCAAAACGGTCCGTAAAAGGGTTCACTAGACGTTTAGGGGAGTGTTCTGGCCGTTTAAGGCAGCTAGGAATTTACGGTGTTTGTACGGTTCCCTATACAGACCGTATAGACTTATATGGTTAAGTCACACGCCAACTTTTAAGTTTGGGTCATTTTAATATTTTTCCTATGTGTTTAATACCTAAGCTATGTCAATTTTGTAACACTCGGTATTGGAACGATCTTAGAAAAGAACTAAATTGGAAAGAGCAAATTTAAGATTTTTCCAAGTTATGCTTAAGAAGTGAGTTTTGGATCAACTTCAAACGGTCATAACTTTCAGTACATGATGAGTTAGGTGGCCCATAAGATATCAAATGAAAGGTATTTGAATCTTCTTTCCAACGCCACCGAGTTTGCTAAGTTTAGAGTTCGGATGAAGGATATATGCTCGTTTGAAGTTAACATGTCCAGTTAAGGAAAGTTACCCGAATTTATGAGGGGTATTTTGGTCTTTTCCTTACCCCTTTAGCTTATAACGTTTTTAGTAATAATTTAGGGGTCTAAACTGATTTGGGTCAGTTTTCATAATCCTAAATACGTTTAGGGTTTTAGAAGAGAGTTCAAGAAGCGAAAAGAAGAGAAAAGAGGGAAGATTCAAGGCGTTTGTCAAGATTCTTAAGATTTGTTGCAGATTTTCACCAAAGGTTTGATCCCTAAGAGGTATGTGAGTTTTTCATAGTGATGGGTTCGTTCACCCACACGCCACTAATGATTTACATATTTGAATTCGTCCATAAAGATTAAGAGTCTTCTTGATGAGTATTTCTTGAAGTATTGTTCTTCGTTCTTAAATTTAGTGTTTAGTTGAGTTCTTGAGGTGAGAATCTTGTAAATAAGCTTTGTTCTTGAGGGTTTTCAAGTATATTTTCATGTAATCAAGCTGGGTAAACAAATCTAAGGGTGTTTGGAAGAAACCATTCGATTCTAGGCAAATTAGGGTCAGAAAACGAGAAAGAAAATTCATCGGGAAATTTTGGGAAAGGGATAGCGCGCTACCCCACCAGTGCGCTAGAAAAAGCTTCATGTAGTTTAGGGTCTGATGCCCCGCACCACTCAATGCACCAGGGTCGCCTGTCCCCACCCCTTTTCCATCGTTTGGCCCGTCTGACTTCCGAGATACTATCCAGATGTTGAGTCAAGTTGTGACCAACCAAGTTGAGCAAGAAAGAGGGAATCGACAGAATGTGGCTGATACATCCAGAATCCGTCAGTTCTTAAGGATGAATCCTCCAAACTTCACTGGTTCAAGTGTCACTGAGGATCCAGAGAACTTTGTGGAAGAGTTGCAGAAAGTGTTTGAAGTGATGCATGTTGTTGATGCTGAGCGAGTGGAACTAGTTGCATACCAACTAAAGGGTGTTTCTAGAGTATGGTATGACCAATGGAAGAAGAGTAGAGTTGAGGGTGCACCAATTGTGAGTTGGGTTGTGTTCGAAGAGGCCTTCGTGGGGCGTTTCTTCCCCCGTGAGCTGAGAGAGACCAAGGTAAGATAATTCTTCTCTCTTAAGCAGGAATCCATGAGTGTGCATAAGTACAACCTCCAGTTCACTTAGCTATCTCGTCATGCTCCGGAGATGGTTGCTGATATGAAGAGAAGGATAAGCTTGTTTGTGTCTAGGTTGTCTCTTCTGTCGATCAAAGAGGGTAAGGCTGTAATGTTGATAGGGGACATGGACATAGCAAGGCTTCTAATCCATGTGCAACAGGTTGAGGAGGATAAGCTGAGGGATAGAGAGGAGTTCCGAAACAAGAAGGCTAAGATGACAGTAAATGAGTATGGGCAGCAAAAGAGTAATGAGAACCGGTCATCCTTTCAACACAAACCAAATGGACCTGCTCCATCATCTGTTAGTGCACCTGCACCAAAGAATAGAGGTAAGTTCAAGAATCAGAATTCGCAGAATTTCAAAGCTAGACCTGCACAATCTCAAGGTAGTGTGGCATAATGAGGTAATTGGACTTCTGCATGTGCTGAGTGTGGTAGGAACCACCCATGAGCATGTCGTGATGGATCCACTGGTTCTTTCAAGTGTGGTCAGAATGGTCACTTCATGAGAGAGTGCCCTAAGAACAGGCAGAGTAATAGTAATGGGAAAATAGAGCCCAATCTTCTTCAGTGGCTCCGTCAGACAGAGCTGCACCTAAAGGAGTTACTTCGGGGACAGACGGAGGAGAAAACTGTATGTATTCTATCACCAGTCGCCTAGAACAAGAGAATTCGCCAGATGTTGTCACTGGTATGATCAAAGTCTTTAGTTTTGTTGTATATGCTTTGCTAGATCCAGGTGCGAGTCTATCTTTTGTGACTCCATATGTTGTGATGAATTTTGATATTCTTACTGAGAAACTTCTTGAGCCCTTCAGTGTTTCCACACTTGTTGGTGAGTCTATTCTAGCCGAGAGAGTTTATCGTGATTGTACCATTTCCTTCAATTACAAAGACACCATGGCTCACTTAGTCAAGTTGGACATGGTAGATTCTGATGTTATTCTAGGTAAGGAATGACTTCATGCCTATTATACCTTAGTTGACTGTAGAACTCGAATAGTCAAGTTCCAGTTTCCTAATGAGCCAATTATTGAGTGGAGGAGTAATTCAGCAATGCCTAAGGGTCGTTTTATTTCGTACCTTATGGATAAAAAGTCAGTTTCCAAGGGGTGCATCTATCACTTAGCCCAAGTTAATGACTCTAGTGTTGAGACACTGCCTATTCAGTCAGTTCATGTTGTGAGTGAGTTTCCAGAGGTCTTTCCAGATGATCTTTCAGGAGTCCCTCCTAAGAGAGAAATTGACTTCGGTATAGATATTTTTCATGATACTTGTCCAATCTCTATTCTGCCATATAGGATGGCTCCAGCTAAGTTGAAAGAGTTAAAAGAGCAGTTAAAAGATCTTCTTGATAAAGGTTTCATTCGACCAAGTGTCTCACATTAGGGCGATTTGTTCTTATTTATGAGGAATAAGGATGGTTCACTTATGATGTGTATTGATTACCGCCAATTGAACAAGGTTACTATAAAGAATAAGTATCCCCTTCCGAGGATTGATGATATTTTCAATCAACTTCAGGGTGCCACCTATTTTTCTAAGATAGACCTCAGATCTGGCTATCATCACTTGAGAGTAAGAGAGAGTGATATTCCAAAGACAGCTTTCAGGACCCGCTATGGTCATTATGAGATTTTAGTCATGTATTTTGGTTTGACTAATGCTCTTGCACCGTTCATGGACCTTATGAACAGAGTGTTTATGCCCTATCTTGATATGTTTGTTATCATTTTCATTCATGACATTATAATCTATTTGAGGAAGATCATACTAGTCATCTAAGAGTAGTTCTTCAAACTCTAAAGGATTAGGAGTAGTATGCTAAATTTTTCAAGTGCAAAATTTGGCTTGAGTCTGTGGCATTCTTAGGCCACATTATTTCAGGTGATGGGATTCTAGTTGACACTCAGAAGATTGAGGCAGTGCAGAACTAGCCTAGACCCACATCTCCTATTGATATTAGAAGTTTCTTAGGGTTGGTTGGTTACTATAGAAGGTTCGTCGAGGGGTTTTCATCTATTTCGTTTCCTTTGACAAAGTTGACTCAGAAGACATTAGAGTTTCAATGGTCTGAAGCTTGTGAGAAAAGCTTTTAGGAATTGAAAACCAGGTTGACTACTGCCCCAGTGTTGACCTTACCGGAGGGTACACAAGGGTGGATTGGGTTGTGTATTAATGCGGATTGGCAAGGTTATAGATTATACCTCTAGACAAATTAAGATTCACAAGAAGAATTACCCAACCCATGATCTAGAGTTGGTTGTTGTAGTGTTCTCTTAATTTGAAAATATGGCATCATTATCTTTATGGTGTTCATGTATATGTGTTCACCGATCACAAGAGTCTTTAGTATGTATTTAGTCAGAAAGAGCTTAATCTCAGACAGAGGAGGTGATTGGAGTTACTCAAGGATTATGACATGAGTATTCTCTATCACCCTGGTAAGGCTAATATTGTTGTTGATACTTTGAGCAGGTTGTCAATGGATAGTACTTCCCATGTTGAGGAAGGCAAGAAAGAGTTAACAAGAGATGTGCACAAACTTGCACGATTGGGAGTCTGGTTTATGGGTTCCAATTAATGTGGAGTGGTGGTGATGAATGGGGTTGAATCATCACTAATGTCCGAAATGAAAGAGAAACAAGACCAAGACCCTGTTTTTCTTGAATTGAAGGCAAATGTTCATAGGCAAAAAGTGATGGCTTTTAAACAAGGGGGAGATGGTGTATTGAGGTGTCAAGGTAGATTGTGTGTACCAAAGGTGGATGAACTTCAAGAGAGGATCATGGAGGAAGCTCATAGCTCCAGATCCTCTATCCATCCGAGTTCCATAAAGATGTATCGTGACTTGAGAGAAGTCTATTGGTAGATTAGTATGAAGGGGTGTATTGCAGAGTTCGTTGCTAAGTGCCCAAATTGCCAACAAGTCAAGGTAGAACACCAGAGACCCGGTGGTATGGCCCAGAATATAGATATTCCGTAATGTAAGTGGGAGATGATCAACATGGATTTTATTACTGGCTTACCGCGGTCTCGCAGGCAGCATAATTCTATTTGGGTGATTGTAGATCGAATGACTAAATTAGCCTATTTCTTACCGGTAGAGACAATTTTTTCAGGAGAAAATTATGCCAGATTATATATTCAAGAGGTATTCAGACTTCAGGGAGTTCTGGTGTTCATCATTTCATATAGAGGTGCGCAATTCACCGCACAATTTTGCAAGTCTTTCTAGAAAGGTTTGGGTTCCAAGGTAAATTTGAGTACTGCTTTTCCTCTTCAGATGATGGTCTAGCAGAGCGTACAATTCAAACTTTAGAGGATATGTTGAGGGAGTGTGTGATCGATTTCAAGGGTAATTGGGATGATTACTTACCTCTCATTGAGTTTGCCTACAACAACAGTTATCACTCTAGCATCCAAATGGCTCCCTATGAGGCCCTTTATGAGAGAAGATGTTGATGTCCTATCGGGTGGTTTGAGGTTGGTGAGGCTGGGTTGATGGGACCAGACTTGGTTCATCAAGCTGTAGAGAAAGTGAAGACTATTCAAGAAAGATTGAAAACAGCGCAGAGTCGTCAGAAATCCTATACAGATATTAAGAGAAAAGACTTAGAGTTTGAGGTGGATGATTGGGTTTATTTGAAGGTTTCACCCATGAAGGGTATTATGAGGTTTGGCAAAAAGGAGAAGCTTAGTCCCCGGTATATTGGTCCTTAAAAGATATCCAAGAGGATTGGCAATGTCGCCTATGAGTTGGAGTTACCGCCAGAGTTAGCAGCAATCCATCTGATATTCCACGTATCAATGCTAAAGAATTGTATGGGCGATCCTTCACATATTATACCTACTAAAAATATTAGTATTAAGGACAGTCTATCTTATGAGGGGGTACCCGTTAAGATTTTAGATCGACAGGTTCACAAATTGAGGACCAATGAGGTAGCATCAGTCAAGGTCTTATGGAGGAACCAGTTTGTTTAGGAAGCTACTTGGGAGGCTGAGGAGGACATGAAGAAGAGATACCCACATCTCTTTGAGTCTGGAGAAATTCCAAATCAAGGTACTAATTCTTTTCTTGGTACTTTTTAAGTTGAAATGTTGTTACATGTTGAGTGTTTGAGTTGGGTGTAGATGTTTCCACCATCATATGTACTTAGGGTAATCTCATTCGAGGAAGAATGTTCCCAAGGGGGAGATATTGTAACACCCGGTATTGAAACGATCTAAATTTAGAAAAGAACTAAATTGGGAAGAGCCAATTTGAGATTTTTCGAAGTTATGCTTAAGTTGTGAGTTTTGGGTCAACTTCAAATGGCCATAACTTTCAACACAAGATGATTTTGGTGGAACATAAGATATAAAATGAAAGGTCTTTGATCTAAGGAGTTTTGAGTACTATCTCTTTTAAGAGAAATCTTTTGAGTAAAAATCTCAAAGTTTGAGAATGAGGAAATATTTTTAAACATATGAGTTGAGTATATTTTGGGAGTAGTATTGAGCACCGATATGGGGACGAATTCATACAACTCAAAGTCCTCATAAACCATGTAGCCAACGTGGGTAGAAAGGGTCATACTTTTTAGATGATTACTTATTGATTATTAAGCATTGCTTAGTGGATCCACTTAGTTGAGGATGTCTTATACTATGGCAAGGTATAGGTCAGTTCTAGAAGTGTAGGTGAGATGATGTATCATCACATAGCTCATAGTGATGATTGTCGGTTAGAGAATCTCCCAAATAGAGTTATTTTGTATTTTTACATACAAATAAGAGTTATTATTGTGTTTTTAAATACACTGAGTTGTTATCTACTATTTAAATGCTTTATATAAACTGCAACTTTATTGTTGTTTTTATACTGCTTTGAGTTAAGCATTCATGAGTTGAGGTTGAGTTGAGTAGAGTTGAGGTGAGTATGTTTCCTTCTTTATAAGTTCAAGCTTTTATGTTATATTTAGTATTCCCCTTACATGCTCCTACATTCAATGTAGTGATGTCATTTAGCCTACATCATTTCATGATGCAGATACATGAGATCAAGGTCATCAATAGGTGTTTCGTTGATACCATAGTAGTTCGAGTTAGCTTTGGTCAGTCTCCTTCCTTCCAGAGGATCCCTCATTTATTTCAGTTTTGTTAGGATGATCGGGTGTCTTATCCTACATCCCTCATAGTATTAGAGGCTTCATAGATAGACAATAGTAGTTCATGAGTCTTTTCATTTTCAATTGTTAATGTTCTAGACTTGAGTTACCTCTTTTGGCCAGTGAATGTTTTATTTCTAAAATATTTTGAGTTTACCTTTTGAGACAGTTGAATAAATTTTACTTTTGAGTTTATCTTTTATTGAAAAAGTCTTCTACTGAGAGTAAAGCCAGGCCAAGGGTTCGCTTGAGGCCAGCAATGGTACTTGATTGTCGACCACATACAGGGTGTAAGCTCGGGGCTTGACAAATTTAACCCCTATAAGACCTATATAAATGATTTAAGTCCTAGAACTATCCATTCTAAATCATTCTCCTAAATCACAAATTTCCCTCCAAGTTCATCCCCAAAATCTTTTCGAAAGCTAAGGAAGAAAGAGCTAGAGTTTCACTTTAACATCTCCAATTCACCATAGCTATAGGGCCTTGATCACTAAGTTATGTTAGTATTCACCTATGGAGTCCTTTCCTCCATAGGGTTCCCAAGATTTTCCAAATTTTCAAGTTCGATTTTCAATTCAAAGTTAGGATCTTATTCAATCTTAATAATGTTCTTTTAATGATTCAATTAATTATTTTCTATCTTCTTATGCATGAATTAAAAGTATTTACATGATTTTGAGTTGAATTCATATGAACCCATGCTTGATCCATTATTTTTTACTATGAACACATCATGAAGCTTATGAACTATGAACTATGATTTATGGAAATTATGCATGTTTTATAAAAGTAATGTTTATGACTCAAGTAAGCTTATGAATGAAGGTATCTATATGTTCCATAAAGTTTGGTCACATGACATGAATGATATCTAGATATTCCATCAATGCATTTGATTACTTTCCTATATTATGTCTTGGTATACAAATATGTCATCAATGATCATAGATCAAGTTTCTAAAACAAATATCATTAGTAATATAACATATTTAGTATGAAGTTAATGACTATGGGTCTTATAAAGATATTATAAAAAAGATCATGAATGGTGAAAGGTTTTCTCTAGCATGGTCTAACGAGCTACTATGATGTTTCTAGCTTGGATTACTATCTTAATTGTACTTCTCCATGGATGATAATATGAATATGATTGATGACTATTGGTCTTGGGCGTATTTGTATGCCTAGGAACCAAATAACACCCATATTTTAGCCGAGTTTAGGGATGAATTCATTAGTTTTTAATAGTATTTGAGTCATATATTTCATTTGGAATAACCATTGTGATTAGTGATTGTAGGTTGGGAAACAAGGAGAGAAAAAAATACAAAAGTGAGAATCATAAAGTGAAGAGTGGGTCCAAGCATGAGAGCATAAGTAAGAAGATGCCAAATAGAAGTGGAAGCCATTATAAAGTGAAATATGATGCAGTGCACCCTCTCTGTGTCGAGAAGAGGAAATTTATTATTTTCTCTATGACGAGTTTGAGACAGAAGAGTACGTATCCTATCCGCATCGCAGAGAGGAGGAATGTAATTGAAGCTGAAACTAAAAGGCATCTCCGCGTCGCAGAGAGGAGGAATGTAATTGAAGTTGAAACTAAAAGGCATCTCCGCGTCGCGGACCTGAGCTCTAGTTTGCTACCGATTTTCCCAAATTATAAATAGACTCATATTATATTATTTTAGTTATTCTTTTTCTGGGTTTTGAAGAATGACGAATTTGGGAGTTGTTTCATCTATTCTTAGGGTTTATTTTTAAACTTTACTCTAATCGATCTCTTCTATGTAAATTAAATATTTTTATATTGAGAATCATACCATTAGTAGGTAAAGATCCTTGTTTTACGGCTGCGGCTACAGGATGATTGTATTTTATTGATTTTTATGGATTGATATGAATCTCTCTTTTCTTCTTAAATTAGTATTTCGTGACTAGCCATCATTGAAATAAATGTATTGTCCGAACTGAACTCGGGAAAGGAATAAGTGGATAGAACGTGGGGCAAAAGGAGCATGATCTTCTCTAGGTTTAGGGTTGATTTTTATCTAGGATGGGGATATACCTAGAAACCTTTCTTAGTTAATAGACAAGATAAAAATGTAATGCTCGATAATTGGTTCAGTCTATCCCCGCTCAACAATGTACTTAGGCTGCCAATTACCATAGGCGATTAGAGGTCGGGAGACCATGATCATACATTTAACGTTGTAATCAGTGATTTGCTAATTGATAGACATCCATTCAATGAGATAACTTGCATGAATCCATAGCATGCTGCAACCCTGGAATTTTCCCAACCATTAGTATACATATTTTTATTATTGCGCATTCTAATAAGTAAATTCTTTTAGTACTCTTAAATAAATAATTAGACTAGCATAATTTAATAAGAATAAGTAATCAAAAAGTCCTTTGAATTTGATAATTCAACTCTTGTAGAGCCACTATATTACTTGCGCGACCACGTACACTTGTGTGTGCATTTCGAAGCAACAAGTTTTTGGTGCCACTACCGGAGACTTAGAAATTAATTACTTTTCTATGTTATACTTTTTATTTTTATTTATTTAAGTTTTTCAAAAAATAAAAATAAAAAGAAAAGATAAAACAAATGAAAAATGAAAAGAAAAAAAGTAGCGAGTTTATTTGTGTTGTATCGCGACGTTAAATTGGGCGCTTATTGGGAGGCAACCCAGTTAGTAGTTTACTTCTTATTTTATTTTATTAGTGTCACATTTTTTTTTCTTTATGTCTTGTTTTTCCAGATTAGGGAAGTCTGAATACCCAAGAATTTAAGCAAAGGAGCACGTTTGAGCTTAAGTGTGGGGTGCGTATGACCCTTGATAAAAATTAAGAGAACATGCTACTAGCTAGGCCTCAGGGAGTTTTCCTAACCCTTGCTTTAAATTTTATTTGATGCTTTGGAAGTAACATCTTTTTAAGTGTGGGGTGGAGGATTCAATTCCTAGTTTTTTATTGAGTCTTTTCTTTTTTAGGATGAGTTCCTTGACTTTTGTTTTCGGTTCTTTTTATGAGGATAGTCCATTTGAATCGAGTGCCATTTTTAGAGAGTAATTCTTTCTTTTTTATTTTTATTTATTTTGGAGAGAAAAGAAAAGACCCTTTTTAGTTGTATGATCTATTTAGGCCTTATTTTGAGTAGTACTTTCTTGTGAATGTTTGATTGCTAATGAAATTGCAGACTCTTTGACATTTATGCTCATGGTTGTGACTTTATATATAGCTTATTTTATTTTGTAGTTTGTTATGATCGTGTCTCTTTTAAAAGTGGAATTGATCCATCTTGATTGATACTTGTGCCATGTGTGGTGAGAATTTGTTTATTCCATGTTTTGCATCTTAGTCTAGAACTTGTCATGCATGTTATTGAAGCGAAACAAAAAAAATTCTTTATTTAGGAGATGATAATAGGCTTTCTTTTATTTGTCTTGTAAATTTTAGCTTTTTCAGATATTATATCACTAGTTAGTCCTTTTGAGCCTATAGCCTTTTGTTGGTAGCCATATTTTTGCCCTTAACCATTTTGTTGAATCCCTATTATTTGCACCTTGCTTCCTTGAGCATTGTAGCATAGACTTATTATAATTATTAAAACTGAAAAAAAAGGATTATTGAGTGTAAAAGGTAATCAATGATAGCTACAAAGTGATAAAAGCCCTATTTGAAAGAATGTGAAATGAAAAAAAAAATTCTTTGAAAAAACTAAAAAAAAAGTGAAAAACAATGATTGAAGCATTCTTGATATGATGAGAACTACTTATGAAATAATTGTTGAAGAGATGACTAGAAACAAAGAGAAGAAAGTAATGGGTGATGAAGTCAAAAAGTGCTAAGTGCTAAGGGAAGTGTAAGTCACTATTATATAGTTTTCCTACCCGTTCCCTAGCCTACATTACAACCCGTTAAAGTCCTATTTTGATTCTATTTAAGCATGCTTAATAGGTGGAAATATACATAATGGGCAAGCATATGGTTCTTTGTGCATACATGTGAATTTTATTTGTGAGTGTGAGAGTTGTTCTTTGATATGAAGTCCTTAATTTATATTCAAATTGAGTGTGTGGACTATTTCTTCTTGTGAGGGCACTTGTTTCATGATGGATATGTGATTTTATTAACTCTCTTTGACGAGGGTAGGTGAACATGCTTAAATTCGATGAGACCTTCCTTGAGGTTAGAAGGTTAGAGGTTTGTTGTTTATTTGGATGTCTTGCATAATGAGCGAGAATTGTACTTGATGTTTTGAAATTTGTGGGTGGCCTAATTGTTTGTATCAACCAAAATGATGGCATTCCTAGTTTGATTTTTTTAGATGAACTTTAATGGTTGCTCGTGGATGAGCAAATGTTTAAGTAGAGCCATCAAATCGGGCTTAGCCCATGGGGTCGACCCAACCCAACCCGTTATTGGGGTAGGGTTGGGAAAGGATTTTTCAAGCCCATTTAAACCTAGGGTTTATAAGCCCGACCCATATAAGTCCTTGGCCTTTGAAGCTTGATCGGCGCCGGGCCGAGGTCGGCCCATGGGCCAAAACTTTTTATTTAAGGGTAACTTATAATAATCTCACTAGTATAATCTCATTACTTAAATACAAGTGATGTTGTAATATAATGAATCTTACCAGATTCTGGTACGTCCAGAAACATGTATCTCAGAATATATAGACTTAAAATTAGGATAATTTGTTCTAGATACACTCTATCCAAGTCGATTCGCATGTATCTAGGATACATAGACAAATCTCGTGCCCTCGCATCCCTCCCAAGTTGTTTGTCACTCTCTTATCTCGCTCGCGTATCTGGTATGCGAGATACATGCTAATTACACTAGATTTTTTGCCAGTGTTATTGAAACAACACCATTGTTTACCATATTTGATTTGAATATCTTCTCATTTTCTTGATTTTATAGAACTATAAGTTTGAAAAGAAAAGAAAAATAAGGGCTAGCCCGCCTCAGCCCTCGGCCCTTCTAGGGTTGGGTTGGGTTGAACATTTTCAGACCCTTCCAAATCAAGGGACGACCCACCCTAGCCCTTCAAATTCCTTGGCCCGCAAGGCTTGGACCGAGTGGGGTTGGGCCGGCCCTTTTTGATAACTCTATGTTTAAGTGCGGGGTGTTGATGTGAGGCCGAACATATATATGCTTATCATTATTTGTCTCACATTTATTATTTGTATTTGTCCTTTTTGAGCATGAATTTTATGGTTGTGCTTAATAGTGTATTTTATTTGTAGAGTAAATTGGTGTGGAGATAAAGAAATTTGGAGCTAAAATGAATTAAAGATGGAAGATTATAAAAGGAAATCAAACAAACAGCTTAATGAACTAAATTGAATATAATAATATATAAATGTATAAAGTGCAACCAATAACTTCAATTGAAATTAGGCATAGCTTCTACATGGGAAGTGGCAACACATGAAGGACCCCTTATTTTGTGAGGCAGTTGGGCAGCACAAATTATGAAGAATTCCAATTCTTTTGGGTTTTGAGTTTCTAATTTATTTACTCAGGTATTTTATTTAGGGTTTTCTACATTTATAAATAGTCCATAGAAATAATTATTATGAAAAAAATATATTGTGTAAGGAACAGTTGCCAATACTTTTTAGAGTTCCTTTCTTCTTCTTCTTCTTTTCTTAGAGATTAGTAGTTAAAGACCCTTGTTCTAGGGCTGCGGCTACGGGTAATTGTTGAACATCGATTGATTTGAATTAATGTTGGTTATTGCTTAAATTACTTATGTATTCTTGTTTTAGTATTTCATGCTTGATCACAATAGAGATAAATTGTAACATCCCGCGTTAGAGAGAGCTAGATTTAGAAAGAACTATTTTGGAAAGAGTCAAATTGAAAATTTTGGCAAGTTATGCTAAGTAATGAGTTTTGGGTCAACTTTAAACGACCATAACTTTCAGTACATGATGAGTTAGGTAGCTCATAAGATATCAAATGAAAGGTCTTGGATTCCTCTTTCCAAAGCCACCGAGTTTGCTAATTTTCAAGTTCGGATGAAGGAGATATGCCTGTTTGAAATTTGTCTATTTAGTTAAGGAAAGTTACCCAAAAATATGAGGGTTATTTTGGTCTTTTCCTTACCCCTTCAGATTTAAAACAATTTTTAGTAATATTTAGGGGTCTAAAGTGATTTGGTTCAGTTTTCCCAATCCTAATTACGCTCAGGGTTTTAGAAGGAAGCTCAAGAAGAGAAAAGAGGAGAAAAGAGGGAGGGTTCAAGGAGTTCTTCAAGTTTTCTCGTAAATCGAGGATCGTTTCACCGAGGGATTGATCCCTAAGAGGTATGTGAGTTCTCAAAGTGTTGGTTTCATTCACCCACACACCAATCATGCTATTTTAAATGAAAATTTCGTTCTTGAAGCTAAAGGATTTGTGTTCTTGAAGAGTTTTCTTGAAATTTCATTCGTAATCTTGATTGTTGGGTTTAATTTCATTTGTGATGGATTCTTGGGATAAGTGTTAGTAATTTTAGGAGTATTTTGAGTGGACTATCGTATACATATGTTAGGTATTCGAATCTAAGTGAGTGGGGAAGAAACCATTCGATCCTAGGCAAATTAGGGTCAGAAAACAAGAAAGAAAATTCATTGGGAAATCTAGGCAAAGGGATGGTGCGCTAGAAAGTGTCTTCTGTAGTTTAGGGATTGGCGCCCTGCGCCACTCAGTGCGCCAGGGTCACCTACCCCTCCTTTTGACGTCGTTTGGCCCGTCTGAGTTCTTTTAAAGGATACCTTCACTCCTTTCTAATTTTAATCACTCTAAACTACATCTAAGCATCGAAAGATCATTTATAACATGAATAATAAACTTGAATTCATAATTCATATTCAAGGTAGATTTAAGAGTAAAGTCTTGAGAGTTCTTTTTGAGAAGTCTTTTACAAACTTTTTAGACTTGTTTTAAGACTTGAGTACTTGAGTATGAGGATGAGTAGAGTTGAGTTCATTTTTCAAAATGAATATATGGGAACAAATTATTTCCAAGAGTAAATGTTTTTACATTTAAAAGAAGAGGAAACTATGATTTCCAAAGGAGTTGAAGAAGAGTCTTGAGTACTATCTCTTTTTAAAGAAATCTTTTAAGTAATTATCTCAAACCAGAAGAAGAGAAATGTTTTTAAACAAATGAGATAAGTTATAATTTGGGAGTAGTATTGAGCAGCGATATGGGGACGAGTTCAGATAACTCAAAGTCCTCATAAACCATGTAGCCAACGTGGGTAGAAAGGGTCATACTTTTTAGATGATTCGTTATTGATTTTTAAGCATAGCTTAGTGGATCCACTTACTGAGTAGGTCCTATACCCCGGAAAAGTATAGGACAATTTTGGTAGCATGGGCCAGACGTTGTATCATCACATAGCTTATAGTGATGGTTGTCAATTAGAGAGTCTCCCACAGAGTTATTTTGTATTCTTATATACAAACAAAATTTATTTTGTATGTTTACATACAAACTGAGTGATGAATTGTTATCTACTATTTTAAAAGCTTTTCTTTAAAATGCATCTTTACTACTGATTTATATCGAACTGAGTTGATTAAGTTTGAGTATCCTTGAGTTGAGTTGAGACGAGATAAGTTGTTTCTTCAGTTCCAGTTCAAGCTTATGTCATGTTTTATATTTCCCCTTGCATGCTCGTACATTTCATGTACTGACGTCATTTGGAATGCATCCTTTATGATATAGATACAGGAGATAAAGGTCATCAACATGCGATTTGTTGATACCATTCGCAGTTCCAGAGTTGTTTGGTGAGCTTCCTTGCTTCTCGAGGATCCCTTAGTATTTCTATTATGTCATGTTATTTCAATTTTGTTTGGATGATCGGGGGTCTTGTATCGACATTCCTCATAGTATTAGAGGCTTCATAGATAGATAGACAAATAGTAGTAGTTCATAAGTCTTTTTCATTTCCAATGTTTAATGTTTAAAGACTTGAGTTGCCTTTTTGGCTAGTTGAATGTTTTATTTTTAAAATATTTTGAGTTTACTTTTTCAGATAGTTGAGTAAAGTTTGCTTTTAAAGCTATTTTTATTATTGAGTAAGTCTTCCGCTGAGAGTTGAACCAGGCCAAGGGTTCGCTTGGGGCCAACAATGATTCTCGAGTACCAGTCACTCCTAGGGTGTAGGCTCGGGGGGTGACATAAATATATTGTCTATTCTTCGACTTGGGAGACGAAGAGGTAGATAGACCAAAGAATAAAAGAGGTTTGATCTTTCTTGAACACCAAGCTTGGTTATGAAACAAGACGAAATATAAATTCTCGCCAATTGAGTCTGTCTATCCCCGCTCAACGATGTAGTTAGATAGTCAATTGGAGTAGGCAATTAGAGGTCGGGAGACCATGGTCATAAAATCAACCTTGTAAATTAGTAATTTGATAACCGTAGTTAATTCATGCATGAAATGTAATACATGAAACCTTAAGCATGTTGCAGTCCTGGAATTTTCCAACTATCGTAAGTAATTTTATTATTTAATTCTTGCATTCTTAGTATTTAAATAAAAATCAAATTCTTTTGGCACTCTTAAATAAATAATTAGACTAGTATAATTTAGTAAAATAGTTAATTGACAAGTCCTTTGGGTTCGATAATCCAACTCTTTTAGAGTCACTATATTACTTGTGCGACCACGTACACTTGAGTGTACAATTGGGAGCAACACTAGCTCACATAGTTATTACATGATTCACTCGAAGATAAAATGGTGATAAATATTACTTTAAAAGAGTAGCAACAACACCTAAAAAAATTACTTCTCCTTGAAGAATCATTCAAATCACAAGCAAAGAGCAGAAAGGAGTAATATGGTTTCTACGAACTTTTCAAGAGTGAAATCATGTTGTAATTTTATAGATTTTGGCTAGGATGGAAGCGGAACCCTAAGAGAGAGTTTAGAAGTACTTTGATTATACTTTGGGAAAAAAATAATGGGTTAAAACAAAATAAGAATAATCTATATATAATCTAAAAATTTTCACCAACTTAGGGGGGGTGCCACACCAATTGGTTGTCTACGTAGTCTCACAAAAATGTGAATATCTTTCTATTCCAATGTCTTATTGATGAACAATTTACTGAGTTGAAAACTAGACTCGTATTAATTCACTTTGATAATTAGTAGATCCTTTATCTCTTTTAAATTGGGAGATATGCTTGTTCAAAGTTAGATCATGAATGAGACCGTTTAGAACACTCTGCCACAATGAATTTTTAACTTGAAATTTTTTGTTAAGGCTTCCCTTGGCCTAAACTTAGTTTAATACTTCAAATACTTTCATATATGCTCCTTGATAAAATTATCCATTTGTACCCGTATTTGAATTTTTTGACGTCAATATAGTAGAATATGTACTAGTAGTTATGGGTGTTACATTCTTCTCCCTTTAGGAAAATTTGTCCTCGAATAGAGTTAATACTTATGGGCTAAGTCTTTAGATAATTTCTCAAAATTTTGGTAGAGTCTCCTCTGTAAAATGGACATCTCAAAACCCGAAGAGCAGAAGAATTCAACCTATAGGCCTCGCAGAATGGTACAATATACAATCATTGCAAGAATATATATATATAGACACTCACATTATTTCTTGTCATATAATACAAAATCATAATATTTAAAAGGATTTCACCTCATTCTTTCACAAACTGAACTATCATGCCTTTAGTACAAATACTATATGTAATGCATCATAAATAATAACCTCATTAACATTTGAAATGTTATAATGAACTCATAAAATAGGCTTTTTGAAGAGAAACTTTAGCTTGAAAAAAATTAGGGTATTCCGATCTCATTTCTTAGTCGGCTTCCTACATCATCTCCTCATCATTACTATTCCTACATAACACCTTCAGTGAGGCCACTTTCTTGGCCTAAGTTTTCAAACTTGACAATTAAGAATAACAATTAGTATTTCCTCATATGACGATTTGTACATTTTGTATGGGGACAATACCTAAAGAATATCTCATTGTGACAATCCTAACCCAACGTGAATGACACCCACACTAACCCCCTGGTGGAAGAACAAACTAAGTACTAATGTGCCATCTAATAATCAAACAAATAGGTAGTTTCAAAAATTTTAAAACAATTTTTCAGTAATAAAAAGCAACTTCATAGTTACAAAACTAAGTCATCAAACATTGCAGAAGTAACTCTCCTAGAACCTGAAAGTCGTGGTAGCAAAACTCCAACTATTTGGAATAAGGAGATGCAACTCTATACTCAACTATTTAGAAAGCCACATAAAGAGGCCCTATACTCAACAAAGAAAGAGCACGTACAGTATCAGTATACAATCATAATGTACTTGTACGATCATCGGCTAGTTCCAGTTAGGGGTGTTCACGGTTTGGTTTGGGTCGGTTATTGGTCAAAATCAAAACCAAACCAGCTTAATCGATTTTAAAATTATCAAAACCAAACCAAACCAAATATAATATACATTTATTGGTTTGGTTGTTTTCGGTTTTGGTTTGGTTTGGTTCGGTTATTCGGTTATTAACCATATATAAAAATAAAAGAAACAATTCATTCAAAACATGAAAAAAGTAACAACAATCCATTCAAACAAAAAAATAGTTAGAATGACTGGCATTACAGAACTTTCGATCATTGAATTTACTGAATAAAACTTCAAA
>JAJOOR010025163.1:0-26978 GCA_036250505.1 Solanum acaule | reverse complement strand
TAAAAACGTTAAATAGCCGACATACCATATTTCTTTACCCGACCCGGATCCGACCCGGATTCTGCCCTGGCAGTCCCTAGTAAAACCCTCATAACTTTATACTCGGATGTGCGTTTGATACGGGGTTTTGTGCGTTGCAAACTAGACTCGTAGGTCTTCGATTTAATGGGTAATAGGCCTTCTAACTCTTTATATATTGGGAGAAAACATCCAATACATTTGACCCAAATTTCAAAGAAATCTTTAAAAAGGAACTTACGATAACTTTCGCCAACTTTTATTTTGCCACTTACTTAACTTCAAAACTTGAGATAAAACCCTTGAACACTTAAAATATGACATACCACATCCTTTTTAATTCATTACTCATCCTCTTTGTCTTTCCATGAAGGTACGAGTTAATTTAGATGTTTTAGAAGAGTCGGGGTGTTACAATTATGCTTAGTGTGAATGGTAGTATGGGATGCCTTTCATACATTGCACAAGTATGCTTTGGGGTTGATTAGAAGTATGGTGTTCTTATTGTAGAAAAGTAAAAGACTTGACCTAGCATATAAAATATAATTATGATGACCAAAAAGGGATATTTAGCTTGGGTGGCATTATGGGATGCTATTCATGTATTGCACAAGTATGCTTTTAGGTTACTTGAGAGTATTTCTATTATGGTATATGTGACTAAGAGTCAAATAATGTTTATATGATGATTTGAGACTTTGCTTATTATTATGATATTGTCTTTTATGCTCATGGTTTGTTTTTCATGAAGTATTTCATATGATTTTGGATTATGTCTTATATTGACTAACCCTTGTCTTATGCTCTTATGGTTATGCTAGCTAACATACTTAGTACATTTTGTACTAACGCATACTTTGCCTACATTCTAATCAAAAGTAGGGTTTCGAAGATTAAGTTCCATTCTTGATGATAGGTTTCTAAGGAGGAAAGGAGTTGAAGAATTGGTGAGTCCTCATAGCTTCGAGGACAAATCCACTCTTTCCTTTATGTCTTTTATTTCATGTTTTTGAGACTATAGTATGGGCTGTGTCCCAGAAGTTTTATTCTAAAGTTGTATTAGATGGTTTGAGACAAAGTAAAGAAAGACTTTTGCTTGCTCTTATGAAAATGAGTTCGATTGTAAAAAGTATAAAATTTCCTGTACTTTTCTATTATCTTATGTTCATGATATGCTAAGGGCTTGTATGAGACCCTTCGGGGTCAAGTACGTCGTGTTACTTCTAGGGTATACCCCTAGGTCGTAAAAAACTTGGTAATCAGAGCAAAAGGTTTAGAATTGTTCTAGGATTGTCTCAAACCACATCTAGTAGAGTCTTGTTCATAAATGTGAAGCGCACCACATTTATGAATAAGAGGCTATTGGATGTTTAGGAAATCTCATATCTTTATTCTCTAAGTCATGCCATAGGGTTTGGTTTTAGTAGGCCCTTCTTCTAATCTGTGCCCGTTGATTTTCAGGGTACAACTAATACAAGGGCTAATGCTAGGAGAAATGAGGAAGGAAATGTGGATCAAGAGGCTCCTCTCCAAGTTCCACCCCAAGATCCTCCTCAAGCTCCAATTGACCCTATAGTGGAGAATATGAATCCGGCAAAATTGAGGTCCTCTTTGCAATTGTTGGCTCAAGCTATGATGGCTCAAGCCAATACGGATGTTGGGTCCCATGTGAAACCTATTGTGAATTCCACAACTTTAAGAGTGAGGGGGTTTATTAAGATGAAACCTCTGGAGTTTTATGGCTCCAAGGTGGAGGAAGACCCCAAGGAGTTTGTAGATGAGATGTATAGGATTCTTGATATCATGAGGGTGAATTTGGTAGAGAAAGAGGAGTTAGCCGTTTAACAATTGAAAGGGGTAGCTCAAATATAGTATGGTCAATGGAAAGGGAGTAGACCGATAGAACCAGGTCCTATAGAGTGGGAGGTGTTTGAAAAGGCATTCCTTGATAGGTTCTTTCCCCTAGAGTTGAGGGAGGCTAAGATGCAAGAGTTTATCAACCTTAAGCAAGGTAGATTGAGTGTTCAAGAGTATTCCCTAAATTTTACTCAACTCTCTAAGTATGCTCCAACTATAGTGGAGAATTCAAGGGTTGAGATTAACCATTTCATGATGGGAGTATCCGAATTAGTAGAAAATGAATGTCATGTGGCAATTCTTATAGATGATATGGATATCTCACGTCTTATGGTTTTCGCCCAACGAATGGAAGAGTCAAAACTTAAGAAAGAATCTAAGGAGAAAAAAAGGTCTAGATTGGATGATGATGAGTCCTTGGATGATGAGTCTGATGGACATGGTCGCCCTAGGTTTAGACAAAAGTTCACCGGGCAAGGTCCCTCAAATACTCCTAAGTCCAAAAGATGGTGTCTAGCCCTAAGTCTCACGAAGATAGTAGTGAGATTTTATTATCGGTGTGTAGTAAGTGTGATAGAAGGCATGGGGCTGAATGATTAGCGGGCTCTAATGTTTGTTTTGGTTGTTGTGAGTTGGGCCACAAGATAAGGCATTGCCCTAAGGTTTCTAGAAATGAAGAGGATAATCGTCGAAGGTCGCAATCCTACCCTTCCTCCGGTCCAATTCGTTTGGGTGGGAAGGTTCCAAATAAGAATAAATCTTAAGTTCTCCAATCTAGAGGTGATCAAGAGTGACCTCCTTATGTTGTTACCGGTATGTGTTTTTATGCTTTGTCAAGATTCCCGTGTTACTTGTCTTTTATGACTTGATAGATTGGAAATGATAGACTTTGATGTTGTCGTTAGTATGAATGATGCTTCGTTGTTGCCTCTATGTGATGAAAGATGTTTAGAAGAATTTGTGTAGGCTTACTCCCAATGAGGAGATAGTGTGCCAATCTAGCACGGTTTTTGTGTTGATATGCTTAGTTGATGGTAGAACCCGACTTTGTCATGATGAGTTTTGAGGTATGTTGATAGATTGGTTGAATAGAGTGTTTAAATAATGCCTAGATGGGTTGAGTGCATAGGCTCCTCTAAGGATGGTAGAAGCGTAATTCACCATGGTTTAGAATCATCTTGTGTGATAGATGTGAAATCTTAGTGATGACATACTCCGACCTTAGAATTGAAAGAAGTGATGCTTAAAATAGTTTGTGTAGGCTTGGTTGTAAGGGGGAGATATTGTGCTTAGATAGCAAGGTCGTTGAGTATCCTTGATGTTCATGAGTTAGGTTTGCTTGCAACTCTCACCTTCAGAGGTGTAGTGAGTATGAGAAGTTTTAGTCCCAGTTTGGTAGGCTCATATGAGGTCTTGAGTGGTGTTAGTAAGGTTGCTTGTGAGCTAGCATTGCTTAAAGAGAACCTCTATAAATTAGAAGTACCGGTGGGGATCTTAGACCAGCAAGTTAAGAAATAGAGGAACAAGGAAGTTGTTCCATGAAGTTGTAGGAGTGATCTTTTAGTAAGGGTTTAGTTGAGGGTCCTACTTGGGAGGCCTAGGGCCAAAGAGAAGTCCCGATATCCTCATCCTTCTTCCTTGTATTCCTCCTTTAGCATTTAAGATCTTGAGATTTTAAGTTCCTCTTGATTTACTTTTATATGAAACCATGTGTGATTTGTGTGTTGCCATGACTTCCTAATATTCATGTTCATGAAAATACTTAGATTTTGTTAGAAATGACTTATATGCATTATTTTCCACATGTTGTAGTGCATTTGAGTAGATTTGCATATAGACTTCATGAGATGAATATATGAGTATGCCTTAGTTTTGGAGTTGAAAAATTCCTCCTTGAATAAATGTTTTTTGAGAGTATATTGCATTCAGGCTCCATGCGTGTGTGTTGAGCATGTTTAGCTAGGAGATGTTAGTTCCTCCTTGAAAATTAGTAGATTTAGAATTTCATGTATTTTGGGTTGGTAGAAGTAGTTCCTACTCCCTTGTGTTGCATTTAATGTGTTTAAGCTTGGAATTGAAGTTTTCTTGCTTGGTTGTGTGCATTTAGATATGGTGCATGCATGAATGGCTGCTACTCTAGAGTTGTGACTTTGAGAAGTGTTTAGAATCGTCATTCCAGGACGAATGATCCCAAGGGGGAGATATTGTAATATCCCGGAAACTAGTAAGTTGAACTAGAAAGTTCTAGAGCCTTTCTTAAGAGTTTTAGAGTGTGGTATGAGGATTAAAATTAACAAAAATGATTCCCGTACTTAGAATGAGGGATTTAGGGTTAGGGCGTCAAGGTACGACCCCCCAAGGACCACCCAAGGGGTCCTTGAGGAGGACCTCAAAAGAGCCCCAAAAAGCTGTTAAATTGCAGCCACCTATTGGCCGTAGATGGACCCAAGCCCGGTGGGTTGGGGTCGTGGGTCAAGGCCTGCACATGCCTGCAAATTTAGGACGCAGAGCTCCACCTACGGAGGTGCAGCATGGGCAGTTGACCCATCCACGGTCCGTGGATGGGTTAGTCGTGAGTCAAAGCAATTTTAAAGGTTTAATTTATAGGTTAGGGGTTTGGGGATTAATTAGTAATTAGTTAGGTGTTAAGGGAGGTCGGTTAGTTATTTATTAAACCACCTATATAAGCCTAATAGACCCCTAAACTAAACAAATTAACTCATTCTTCCAAGAACCCAAATTCTCTCCAAATTATTCTCTCTCTAGAAGTGAAGAACAAGAAGAAGAAGAAGAAGAGAAGGAAGAGGGGCAGATTTTCCTCCATTGTTTCAAGCTTGGTTAGGGCTTTGAATTGAGGTATGTTAGCCTTTTCATCTATTGTTTCTTCCACCTATAGCATTACATGAAAGATTCTCTCACATAGAATGATTCTAGGTTGAAAGGCTTTCTCACCTAAAATGAATCTAAGTCCTAGGACTATGAAATGTGATGAGGCTTGTGGTGACTCCCGTAAATGACCTTTACATGATAGGAATGTGTGGTGAGTTCCCTTACTCCTAATTAGTGAAACATGGGGAGTGTGAGGTGATTACCCTTCATATATGTGTGACTCCCAAGGCAAGCGGTGAATACCCATTAGCCTTTAGGTTGATCATGGAGGTGATTACCTATGATCCTTATGTTATGATGTGGAGGCAAATACCTACATTACACATTAAAATTGATACGGAGGCGAATACCTATATCACCATAAAATGGACATGGAGGCGAATACCTATGATTCATTAACTTGTATGACTTGTGGAGACTCCCTTGTCCTTATAATTCACTAGTATGTGTGACTACAGGTGATTACCCTTATTTGTATGATTTCATGATATATATGGCTTGAGGTGATTCCCTTTGTCCTTCATGATGAACTAAACAGATATGCCTTGAGGTGATTCCCCTTGCACTTGTGAACATGAGCATGACTAGTATGGATTGTGGTTTTAGATACCTCTCCAATTCATGCATGACTAAGAGGTGATTACCCTTGTCTTTATGATGTTAATAGATTCTGAACATGAATGATGAACCTAGAGTGTCTAGCTTAGCATAGGTAGGATTATGGGGCCTTGTTCATGCATGGCACAAGCTTTCCTTAAGGTGACTCATGAGATGTTTTCTCTTATATGATGTATGCTTAGATATGATTGTGCTATAGTTGCCTTCCTTGACATGATATGATTGACTAAAGGTGATAATTCCCTTGTCTACATGAAGTAAGCTAATAATGAGACCAAAGGAAGGTAAATATGACTAGGATGACTTCAAGGTTATGCTTAGTGTGAAGGGTAGTATGGGATGCCTTTCATACATTGCACAAGTGTGATTTGGGGCTACTTAGAAGTATGGTGCCCTTATGGTAGAAAAGCTAAAGAATTGACCATGCATATAAACTAAAATTAAGAGGACCAAAAAGGAATACTTATATTGGGTGGTATTATGGGATGCTATTCATGCATTGCACAAGTATGCTTTTAGGTTACTTGAGAGTAGTTCTATTATGGTCTAGGTGACTAAGAGTCAAATAATGCTTATATGATGATTATGTTGGAGACTTTGCTTATTATTATGATATTGTCTCTTATGATTATGGTTTGTGATTCATGAAGTATTTCATATGATTTTGGATTATGTCTTATATTGACTAACCCTTGGCTTATGCTCTTATGAATATGCTAGCTAACATATTTAGTACATTTTGTACAAACACATACTTTGCCTACATTCTAATCAAATGTATGATTTCGGAGATTGAGTTCCATTCTTGAAGATAGGTTTCTAAGAAGCAAAGGATTTGCAGAATTGGTGAGTCATCATAACTTCTAGGACAAACCCACTAGTTCCTTTATGTCTTTTATTTCATATTTTTGAGACTATTGTACGGGTTGTGTCCCTAGAGTTTTATTTTAAAGTTGTATTAGATGGTTTGATACAAAGTATAGAAAGACTTCCGCTTGGTTTTATGAAAATGACTTCGACTGTAAAAACTTTAAAATTATGCGTAGTTTTCTATTATCTTATGTTCATGATATGCTAAGGGCTTGTATGAGACCCCTTCGGGGTCAAGTACGCTAACTTACTTCTAGGGTATACCCTTGGGTCATAACAAGTAATCACTAGGATTCAGGATCATAACCTACAAAAAAGTAGAAACAAGGGTTGAGTACCAAACCACACGGTACTCAGCCAGTGAACTCCAAAGTAGCTCAATAACAACACTCTAAGATTATAGATCAGTAACACACAAGATCAAGTTCACCAATCACAATTTACATAGAAAGGCACTCACAAGTTCACAAAATGATAAACATATACACTGCAATGAAATGCAATGCCAAGTATGGTGATGCAAGTCTGACCTAGTGATTCAATCCGTTGTTTCTCAGTTCCGGACCCATGGGGGACTTATCAGTCCATGCATCCGTCGCAGTGTGCGACATGTCCCTCGATAATAGAATCTATCGCGGCGTACGTCATGTTCCTCGTATAATAATATCCATTGCGACGCATAACATGCCCTTCGAAATGGTACATCCTCTTTAATTTCTTATTCTTCCTCAATTAACGTAACACTTTTCATAACCATGTCTTAGAACCAATGAAAATGACATGTTTACAAAATTAATGAGGAGATGACCATTTCCATAACAATGCACAATTCGCAACAACACAATCGTGATACAACATCAACAATGCATCAATAAGAATTTCAAACCATTCTCAACACATCACTCACCAATAGTTAATCACATTGCCTTTTTTAACCTCTTTTTCATCATTAGAATTATTTAATATGGACAAGTCAACTCATCACCAAGTCCCATTACTCCCCAACACATACCACAAGGAAACACACGATTCTCTACACTTAACAAGGGTCGAAAAATCCACTTACCTCAATTAATCAACAATTCACTCCGGACTTGAGCCTTCCCCTTTTGTTTGGCTTCCAAATTAATGAAATCTATTCAAATAAATAAACAAAATAAGATTTCAAAAGTAACAACATCCATATTACTATGTGTCTAGCCTAGATGGATAATTAAGTTCCTAATCTTGATGCCAATTAACATATCAAGTATCATAATTACCAAAAATTCAAGGCTAGAGTTAAGTCTTTATGCTTCTAATTGACATTATTATAATGGTATTCATATGATTCAATACACCAAATATTTAATTACACGCACTTAATATATATTTTAAAAAAATTGAAGGTACAACACGATATTCCTAAGGTATATTCCCAACTTGAAGCTAAAACACAGAAACTATAGCAATTTACATAGGAATTATGCACCCCACCCATTTATTAGTTAAGCTTATTAATTGGCTCATCATAATTTCATAAATGACCTACCATCTCTTGTCCCCTAGCTTAGAAAAATCAACATTAACAACATTACAATATTTGATGTCCTTTGAAGCCAAATATATGTGTCATACGTGAGATTTTGCTAGGTTCTTACCTGAATCACTCAATTATTCATATAAATTGCCTCCATAGAAGCATGGGGTCATCTCGACATTTTATAGTGTTTTTTTAGTATACGAAAGAGTCAATACTCAACCCTATAAAATTTAGTTCATTTTGTACAGGGCCACAAGACATCAGATACTTATTAAATAATGGATTTGGCCCATTAACTATCAATGAAATTAATTATCAACAATTGACCCGACAATTAAATATTTGTAATAACTGAATAGTTAAAAAATCAAACTATTATCAACAACTGATCTAAATATACTTTTCACAACTATCGGGAGGGTAAAATGACAATTTGACAAACAAAATATCCAAATATTAACTTTCACGCCATTAAAATATCCACCTCTATAAACAATTTTCATCCTCGATCATAAAGTAAGATAAAGTAGAATTCTCAACCATACCAATAGTCTGAGGTATTATTTCTAGAGTCGTGTTCATCTCTCCAAGTGAACTAACCTTAAGACCATTTGATTAAGAATGAATACAGAGAAGTGAACTTTCGAATAATTTTTTTGTAGATCTACGAATCAGGAGTGTTTACTAAATCGCAGATTTTCACGACCCGAGTCTACACCCTGGACGTAGCCGACACTCGATAATCATTGTTGGTCCCCAAGCGAACCCTCATCCTAGCTGACTATAAGTGGAAGACTAAATCAAGCATAATTAAGCTTAAAAAAGAATTAAATTTAATTAAACTCAAATACTCAACCTTTTAAAAAATTTGTACACTACTCAAAAGAAAGTAAATACAGAAAACTCCTCAACTCTGTCTATCTATGAAGCCTCTACTATTACAGAAGGATATCGGGACAAGACCCACGACATCTCAAAACTACTAACTGTAAGGTGAAGTCCTCGAGAATATAAAAAGGCTCACCAAAGCTGACTGGAATATCACATGACCTCAGTGAAATGCCTGTTGATGATCCTGAATGCCTGTATTTGCATCATAAAATGATGCAGGCAAAATGGTGTTAGTAAATGGAATGTACGAGCATGTAAGGGGAACTCTGCAACATAAGTATAAGCTCGAACTTATAATAAGGAAGACATACTAACCTCGTCTGAACTTAATATGACTCAAGAAATACAAAACTCAACTAAAGGCTACTCAACTCAACTCAAGGATTCTCAACTCAAACTCAAGGATTGTTCAACTCAACTCAAGAATACTCAATTCAATATAAAGCAACAGTAAATGATGATATATACGTGAAACTTTTAAAACAATAGATATTAACTCAAATGTATATGAAAATACAATAATAAACTCATTACTCTTATTTGGGAAAAGCTCTAACCGACAACCATCACTATGAGCAATGTGATGATACAACGTCTCGCCCACGCTGCCAGAACTGTCCTATACCTTGCTGGAGTATAGGACATATTCAACTAAGTGGATCCACTAAAATATGCAAAAAAAGCAATAAGGAATCATCTAAAAAGTATGACCCTTTACCCTTGTTGGCAGACATGGTTTATCAGGATTTTGAGTTGTCTGAACTTATCCCCATATTGGTGCTCAATACTACTCCCAATAATATATACTCATGCTCATATGTTTAAAAACATAACCCTTCCTCAATTTGAGATAATTACTCGAAAGATCCTCTTAAAAGAGGTGATACTCAATGCTCCTCATAAACTCATGTAGAAATCACTATTTCTCTCATTTTAAATGTAAAAGTGTTACATGCTTGGGATTATCTAGTTCCCATGCTTGAGAACACATGAGTTTGAATAAGCTTCTTATGACACAGTTTTACTACACAATTTAGAGTATGTAAGAAGGGAAACTTTTCTTAAATGTATGTAGTCCCTCATTTATTGAAGTGGGGCCCTCATAACTATAAACAAGATCCTATCGACACGACTTCATAGACACCCTAGGACAGTTGAACTCTGTGCTCTGATACCAAGTTTTTCACGACCCGAGTTTACACCCTGGACGTGGCCGACACTCGAGAATCATTGCTAGTCCCTAAGAAAATCCTCATCCTGGATGACTACAAGCGGAAGACTAACTCAAGCATAGATAAGCTTAAAACTCAATTAATTTCATTGAAATTAAATACTCAACCTTTTAGAAAGTCTATACAATACTCAAAACAAAGTATATACAGAAAACTCCTCAACTATGTCTATCTATGAAGCCTCTACTATTACAGAAGCATACCAGGACAAGACCTATGACATCTCAAAACTACTAACTTTAAGGTAAAGGTAAAGTCCTCTGGAATATTAAAAGGCTCACAAAAGCTGACTGGAATATCACATGACCACAATGAAATGCATGTTGATGATCCTGAATACCTGTATCTACATCATGAAACGATTCATGCCAATTGGCGTCAATACATGGAATGTACGAGCATGTAAGGGGAACTCTACAACATAAGTATAAGCTCGAACTGATAATAAGAAGGACATACTCACCTCGTCTTAACTCAATATGACTCAAGAAATACTCAACTCAAACTCCAGCAATGTTGAACACAACTCAAGAATACTAAATTCAATATGAAAGAAACAATAAAAGATGCTATATACATGAAACTTTTAAAACAATAGATAGTAACTCAAATGTATATGAAAATACAATAATAACCTCATTCCTCTTATTTGGGAGATTCTATAACAAACAACTAGCACTATGAGCAACGTGATGATACAACGTCTCTCCCACACTGCCAAAATTGTCCAATACCTTGCTGCAGTATTGGACATTCTCAATTAAGTGGATCCTCTAAGCAATGCTTTATAAGCTATATGGAATAATCTAAAAAATATGACCATTTGCTCATGTTGGCAGACATAGTTTATGAGGATTTTAAGTTGTCTGAACTCATCCCCATATCGGTGCTCAATACTACTCCCAATAATATATACTCATGCTCATATGTTTAAAAACATAAGTCTTCTTTAATTTGAGATAAATTACTCAAGATATCCTTTTAAAAGATGTCATACTCAATGCTTCTCATGAACTCATGTAGAAATCAATGCTTCTCTGGTTTTAAATGTAAAAGTGTTACATGCTTCGGAATACTTAGTTCCCATATATTTATTTTAAAATATGAAACTCATCTCTCCTCATCCTCATTTACTCAAGTCTTAAAAGAAATTTTAAATAATTGTAAAAGACTTCTCAAAATAGGGTTCATGCCTAAATATGTACGTGAACGACTTAATTCAAGATTTTCAATAACCATATATACAACTCAATACTCAGAATTCAACAACTCCAGAACTCAAGGACTTAATGATACTACCCATCTCAAGAATGCTCGACTCATTGGGTTCATGCGGAATTATGGGGATGAAAACCTCAACACAACGACCTTCATGTGTAACATATGGTAGTCCCATAATTAGAAATATAATCTGAAAAGGTTTAAGAACTCAATACTCAAGAACATTGAACTCGAAGATACTTCTCTTCTCAAAGATACTCAATTTATGGAGTTCATGAGGAATTATAGGCATGAACGACTCTACTCAAGGATCTCAATAATAATGTTGACTCATGAATACACTCTTCTAATTTTCATACTCACATACTCGAGTCTTGAAATAAATTATAAGTAATTTTAGAAGACTCCTCGAAAACACTCAAATGGACTTTCTCAAACTTTACTCTTAAATCTACCTCAAATTTGAATTACGAATTCAGGGATCATGATTATGATATATAGGATTTATTGATGATTAGATGTAGTTTGAATAGTTAAAATCAAGAGGAGAGTGAATATGTGTTTTAAAAGAACTCAGACGGAACCAACGACGGAAGAGGGATGGAGGCAGGAGACCCTGGCGCCAGCCCCTAAGCTAAAGTACCCCATTTCTGGTGAACTATAGGGGCAAGATGCCATCCCCCTTGGCACCTTAGTGGCGCGTCGCCCCAAGCAGTGCCCAGAAAACCCAACAAACTTTCTTTTCAATTTTCCATCCCTACCTCATCTAGATTCAAATGATTTCCTCCAAAATTCTCTTAGATTCATTTAATAAACACACTTAGATATAAAAAAAACCAACTCAAAACCTACCAAAATAACCACTCATTCGCAAGACCCTCTTCTCAAGAACTCAACAAGACTCCATTGACAAAGATGAAGCCAAAACCTCAAGAATTCAAATCATTAAACCTCAAGAACGATATTAGGGATATAAATCACATGATTGGCATGTGGGTGAACGAACCCAACTCTATGAGAACAAATATACCTCAAAAGATTTAAATTCTTGATGAAAATTCTCAAAGCTCGCAAGAATCCTGAACACTCTTATTTTCTCCTCTTGAACTCCTCTCAGAAACCCTAAGTGTGTTTAAGAATGACTAAAACTGATTCTAATCACTTTTGAACCCTAAATATTTAGAAAAATGAGTTGGGCTAGTGGGGGTACGAAAAAGACAAAAATACCCCTTCTTAAAACAAATGGATTGCCTAAACTAGATAGATTGCACTCAAACATGCATATCTCTTTAATCCATATTCGGAATTTAGCAAACTCAGCGGCATTGGAAAGAGGACTCAGAGATCTTCGATTTGATAGCTCATGGGCCATCTAACTCTTAATGTGTTGAACGTTATGGTTGTTTAAATTTGACCATAGAAAAATCTTGTAACACCTCGCTATTATATTTGAAAGAATTAGAAAGAGCTAGAATTAGAAAGAGTCATTTTTGGAAAGAATGAAAAATCTGGAAAAAAATTGGTTAAGTTATGTTAAGTTTGAGTTTTGGGTCAACTTCAAATGACCATAACTCCTAGCTCAAGATGAGTTAGGTGTGCTACCAGATACCATAGGAAAGATCTTTGAATTATCTTTCCAACGCTGTCTAGATAAGAAAAGTCAAAACTGGATTTTAGAAGGGTATTTTGGTCTTTTCCATAGCCAATTAAGAAATTTCATTTTTCGTAATTAAGATGGGGTCTAAACTGACTTGGTTCAGTTTACGTTTCATCAAAAAGAGTTAGGGTTTGGAGAGAAGAGAAAAGAAGAGGAGACAAGAGGAGAATAGACAAGGAATCCTCAAATTCTTAAAGCTAAGATTGTGGATTTCGTAAAGGGGTGATCCCTATGAGGTATGTGAGATCACATAGCATTGGGTTAGTTCACCCACGCTCCAAACATGATTATATTCAGGGTAATTATGTTCTTGAAAGAGAAGATTATGAGTTCTTGAGGAAATTTGTTTAAATTCTTGTGTATTCTTGTTATTGGAGGTGTTGAGAAGTTTCTGGAGTTTGATTCATGAGATTAGGTGTTGTTTTGAGTAGATTCTTATGTATCTTGGTTATGTAGTCGAATCTAAGTGTTTGGGAAAGGAACCAATTGAACCTAGAAGGTTTAGAGTTAAAAAATGAGCAAGAAAATTCGTCAAAAGCCTAGGGAGGGGGATGGAGGACCGTACCACTCAGACCGCTCCAAAGGGACCTCTAAAGTTTGGGCTGGGGCGCCGCACCAGCAAGTGTGCCCTAACCCAGCTTCTGAAGTTTGCCCTCTGGTGCTCCGCGCCTGGGACGCCAATGTCTTCCACATTTTCCCACTTCTTTCCGTTTGAGTTTCCTAGCAATGTACCTAAGTTTTCTAGTTGATTTCTACACACTAAGGTACGTCTAAACATCATGAAATCATCCATAAATGTGAGATTATGAGCCTTGAATCCATTCAATTCAAGGAAAGTTAAAAGTCAAGTCAAGAGAAGTTCATAGAGTCTTCCAAAAATCTTTTACAAATGTTTTAACTTTCTTTTAAGGATTGAGTTTTGAGTTGAGTAAAGAGTAAAAGTAAAGTTCATTTCTTCAAAAGATTATACGGGAACTAAGTATTCCAAAGAGTTGAAATGTTTTCACATTTAAACAAGAAATGAAAAACCGATTTCCAAGAAAGCCTTTTGAGCTAGTTTTGAGTAATTATCTCAAACCACCGGAAGATTTTTTGTTTTTAAAACATATGAGCTGAGTATATTTTGGGAGTAGTATTGAGCACCGACATGGGGAAGAGTTCATAATAACTCATGTCTTAATGCTTGTATTAATGCTTTAAGTCTTCCGCTATGAGTTAAGTTTGGCCAAGGGTCCGCTTCGGGCAAACAATTGTTTTTGAGTGCCAGTCCCGCCTAGCGTGTAGGCTTGGGGCGTGACAAACATGGTATCAGAGCTCAGTGTTCAAGAGTCCTAGGGATTCTATCAAGCCGTGTCTGTAGAGTCCTAGTTATCGGTGTGAAGAGCACCACATCTATAATTAGGAGGCTGCAACATTTAGGAAATTCCTTCACTTATTTCATACTCATTTCGTGCAATAGAGATCATCTCTATAAAGTCTCTTTCTAATTCGTGCTTGCACGTGTCTTTCATTGGATCATGCCTCCACGAAGAGTTGTCTGAGGTCATCCTGCAAGGAGGAATGTTGAGGACCAAGGGGTACCTAATGCGCCAGAAGTGCAACCCCAATGAGAGGTCACCAATGCTGAATTTCTGGAAGATATCCGAATGCTAAGTCAAGCTTTGACCAACCAAGTTGGGAAACAAAGAGGGGATCAACAAGATGAGGCTGATACTTCGAGGGTTCATGAGTTCTTGAGGATGAATCCTTCAAACTTCACTGGTTCAAGCACTACTGAGGATCCAAAGAGTTTTATTGAGGAACTGCAAAAGGTGTTTGAGGTTATGCATGTTGCCGATGTTGAGCAAGTGGAAATAACTGCCTATCAACGGAAGAATGTTGCTAGGATTTTGTTTGATCAGTGAGAGAAGAGTAGGGCTGAGGATGCACAGGTTTTGAGTTAGGCCGTGTTTGAGAATGCTTTCTTGGGGCATTTATTTCCGCATGAATTGAGAGAGGCCATGGTGCGAGAATTCCTTATCCTTAAGAAGGATTCACTAAGTGTTCATGAGTATAGTTTGAAGTTTACCCAACTTTCCCAATATGCTTTGGAGATGGTTGTGGATATGAGGAGTACAATAAGTCTATTTGTTGTTGGGTTGTCCTGTCTGTCAAGCAAAGAGGGCAAGGCAGCTATGTTAATAGGGGACATGGATATATCAAGGTTGATTGTTAATGTATAGCAGGTTGAGGAAGAGAAGCTGAGGGATAGAGAAGAGCTTAGTACCAAGAAAACTAAGACAAGGAATGAGTCCGGGCAACAAAGGAGTAACGTGAACTATTCTTCCTTTCAACGAAAGCAAAAGGGACCTGCTCCATCATCTTCTAGTGCACCTGCACCCAAAAACAAAGCTGAGTACAATAGACAGAATTCACAACACTTCAGAGCTAGACCTGCACAGTCTCAAGGTAGTGTGGTACAAGAAGGTAACTGGGTTCCTGCATTTGCTAAGTTTGGTAGGAACCACCTGAGTAAGTTTTTTGATGGCTCCACTGATTGTTTCAAGTGTGGTCCAGAAGGTCACTTCATGAAAGAGTGCCCTAAGAACCGGCAAGGTAATGGGAATCGGAGAAATAGAGCCAAATCTTCATCAGTTGCTCCACTAGACAAAGTTGAATCTAGAGGAGCTACTTTAGGGGCAGGTGGAGGAGTAAACCGCCTATATGTTATCACGAGTCGTCAAGAGCAAGAGATTTCTCCATATGTTGTCACTGGTATGATCAAAGTCCTTACTCTTAATGTATATGCTTTGCTAGACCTATGAGCGAGTTTATCTTTTGCGACTCCTTATGTTGCAATGAAATTTGATTTTCTTCCTGAGAAACATTGTGAGCCCTTTTGTGTTTCTACACCTGTTGGGGAGTCCATTCTAGCTGAGCGAGCCTATCGTGATTGCACTATTTTCGTCAATCACAAGAGCACCATGGCTGATTTAGTCGAGTTATACATGGTTGATTTTGATGTCATTATGGGTATGGGCTGGCTTCATGCCTGTTATGCCTCCATTGATTATAGAACTCAAGTTGTCAAGTTCCAGTTACCTAATGAGCCAGTTATATAGTGGAGTAGTAGTTCAGCAGTGCCTAAGGGTCGTTTCATTTAGTACCTTAAGGCAAGAAAGTTAGTTTCCAAGGGTTGTGTCTATCACTTAGTCCGAGTTAATGACTCTAGTGTTGAGACACCTCCTATTGAGTCAGTTCCAATTGTGAGTGAGTTTCTCGAAGTCTTTCCTGATGATCTATCCGAAATCCCTCTTGAGAGAGAGATAGATTTCGGTATAGATATTCTTCTGACACTGGTCCAATATCTATTCCGCCATATAGAATGGCTCCAGCAAAGTTGAAAGAGCTGAAAGAATAGTTGAAAGATCTCTTTGATAAGGGTTTTATTCGACTAAGTGTCTCACCTTGGATTGCTCCGGTCTTATTTGTGAGGAAGAAAGATGGGTCCCTTAGAATTTGTATAGATTACCGCCAGTTAAACAAGGTTACCATCAAGAATAAGTATCCTCTTCCGAGAATTGATGATATTTTCTATTAGCTTCATGGTGCCAACTGTTTCTCTAAGATAGACCTCAGATCAGGCTACCATCAGTTGAGGGTAAGGGAGTGTGACATTCCAAAGACATTATTCAAGACCCGTTATGGTCACTATGAGTTCCTAGTTATGTCTTTTGGTTTGATCAATGCGCTTGCAACATTCATGGACCTTATGAATAGAGCATTCAAGCCTTACGTAGATATGTTTATTATCATGTTCATTGATGACATACTAATCTATTCGAGGAATGAGGAAGCTCATGCTAGCCATATAAGAATAGTTCTCCAAACTCTAAAGGATAGGGAGTTGTATGATAAGTTCTTGAAATGTTAGTTTTGGCTTGAGTCTTTGGCATTCTTAGGACACATTATTTTCGGTGATGGAATTAGAGTTGATACCCAGAAAATAGAGGTAGTGCAGAATTGGCCTAGCTCTACCTCTCCAACTGATATTAGTAGTTTCTTGGGGTTGGTTTGATATTATAGAAGGTTCGTAGAGGGGTTTTCATCTATTTGATCCCCTTTGACCAAGTTGACTCGGAAAATAGTGAAGTTTCAATGGTCTGGCGTCTAAGAAAATCTTTCAGGAATTGAAAAAGAGGTTGACTACTCCCCCAATATTGACCTTACCAAAACGTAGGCAAGGCTTTGTTGTATATTCTGATGCGTCTAGAGTTGTTTTAGGTTGTGTGTTAAGGAAGAATGGCAAAGTCATAGCTTATGCCTTCAGACAGCTGAAAGTTCACGAGAAAAATTATCCAACCCATGACCTAGAATTGGCTGCTGTAGTATTTACTTTGAAAATATGGCGTCATTTTCTTTATGGTGTTCAAGTGGATGTGTTCACCGATCAGAAGAGTCTTCAGTATGTGTTTAGTGAGAAAGAGCTTAATCTGAGACAACGAAGGTGGTTAGATTTACTCAAGGATTATGATATGATTATTCTTTATCACCCAAGAAAGGCTAATGTGGTTGCTGATAACTTAAGTATATTATCTATGGGTAGTACTACCAATTTTGAGGAAGATATGAACGAGTTATCAAAAGATATGCAAAGACTTGCACAATTAGGAGTTCGACTAATGGATTCCACAGAAGGAGGAGTGGTGGTGATGAATGGGGAAGAATCATCATTAGTGTAAGAAGTAAAAGAGAAGCAAGACCAAGATCCTATTTTGCTTGAATTGAAGGCAAATGTTCATAAGCACAAATTATTGGATTTTGAACAAGGGGGAGATTGCATATTGAGGTATCAAGGTAGGTTGTGTGTATCAAGGGTGGATGAACTCCAAGAGAAGATCATGGAGGAAGCTCATTGCTCTAGATATTCTAGCCATCCGGGTTCCACAAATATGTATCGAGATTTTAGAGAAGTTTATTGGTGGAGTAGTATGAAGAAGGGCATTGCAGAGTTTGTTGCTAATTGTTCGAATTGCCAACAAGTTAAAGTAGAGCACCAAAGGCCTAGTGGTATGGCTTAGAATATAGAACTTCCAGAATGGAAGTGGGAAATTATTAATATGGATTTCATCACAGGTTTACCACGGTCTCGCAGTCAGCATGATTCTATTTGGGTGATTGTCGATAGAATGACAAAATCAATCCACTTTTTGCCGGTAAAGACTACCCATTTAGCAGAAGACTATTCTAAGTTATATAATCAAGAGGTAGTAAGACTTCATGGGGTTCCGGTATCAATTTTTTAGATAGAGGAGCACAATTTACTGCATAGTTCTAGAAATCTTTTCAGAAAGGCTTGGGTTCAAAGGTGAACTTAAGTACTTCTTTTCATCCTCAGACCGATGGTCAAGCAGAGCACACAATTCAGACTTTAGAAGATATGTTGAGGTCCTGTGTGATTGATTTTAAGGGTAATTGGGATGATCACCTACCTCTCATCGAGTTTTCTTACAATAATAGTTACCACTCTAGCATCCAGATGGCTCCGTATGAAGCTCTTTATGGGAAAAGGTATAGATCTCCAATTGGATAGTTTAAGGTTGGTGAAGCTGGGTTGATAGGATAAGACTTAGTTCATCAAGCTATATAGAAAGTGAAAGTCATTCAGGAGAGGTTGAAAACATCGTAGAGTCGTCAAAAATCCTACACTGATGTAAGGAGAAGGAAGTTAGAGTTTGAAGTAGATGATTGGGTATACTTTAAAGTTTCACCCATGAAGGGTGTTAGGAGATTTTGTAAGAAGGGGAAGCTTAGTCCCCAGTATATTGGCTCTTACAGAATATCCATAAGGGTTTGTAATGTAGCTTATGAGTTAGAGCTATCCTAAGACTTGACAGCGGTTCATCTGGTATTTCATGTTTCCATGTTGAAGAAGTGCATGGTAGATCCTTCACTTATCATATCTACTGAAGATATTGGTATAAAGGATAGTTTGTCTTAGGAGGAGATCATTGTTCAGATTCTAGACCGTCAGGTTCTCAAGTTGAGGACCAAGGAAATAGCATCAGTCAAAGTTCTTTCGAGAGACTAGTTTATTGGGGAAGCTACTTGGGAAGTTGAGGAGGATATGAAGAAGATATATCCACATCTCTTTGAGCCCGGAGAAATTCCAGATCAAGGTACTAATTCTCTTCTTAGTACTCTTTAAATTGATATGCTTAATGTGTTAGATTTGCTTATTGGGTGTTTGAGCTTAATGTTAGATGTTACACCCTTAGCCTACTAAGAGTAATCTAATTCAATGACGAATGTTACCAAGAGGGAGATATTGTAACACCTCGCTATTTGAATGAACAAGAAAGAGCTAGAATTAGAAATAGTAAATTTTGGAAAAAATGAAAGATCTGGAAAATTGGATAAGTTAAGCTAAGTTTGAGTTTTGGGTAAACTTAAAATAACCATAACTCCTAGCTCAGGATGATTTAGGTGTCTTACCAGATACAATAGGAAATATCTTTGAATTATCTTTCCAACGCTGCTGAGTTTGCTCAATTATGAGTTCGTATGAGGGAGATATGTCTATTTGAAGTTGGGCTGTCTAGATAAGGAAAGTCAAAACCGGATTTTGAAAAGGGTATTTTGGTCTTTTCCATACCCAATTAATAAATTTCGTTTGGGGTCTAAACTGATTTTGTTAAGTTTATGTTTCATAAAAAAGAGTTAGGGTTTTGAGAGAAGAGAAAAGAAGAGGAGAAAAGAGCAGAAGAGACAAGTAATCGTCAAGTTCTTGAAGCTAAGATTGTGGATTTAGTCAAGGGGTGATCCCTACGAGGTATGTGAGATCACATAGCATTGGGTTAGTTCACCCACGTGTCAATCATGATTCAATTCAGTGTAATTGTGTTAGTGAAAGAAAAGATTATGAGTTCTTAAGGAAATTTTTTAAAATTCTTGTGCGTTCTTGTTGTTGGAGTTATTGAGAAGTTTCTTGAGTTTGATTCATGATATTAGGTGTTGTTTTGAGTAGATTCTTGCATATTTTGGTTATGTAGTCGAATCTAAGTGTTTGGGAAATAAACCAATTGAACCTAGAAAATTTAGAGTTGAAAAACGAGCAAGAAAGTTCGTCAAAAACCTGGGGAGGGGAGGGGGCGCTGCGCCACTCAGAGCTCCCCAAAGGGACCTCTCAAGTTTGGGCTCAGGGGTGCAACGTGAGCCAGTGCGCCCCAACCCAAATTCTGAAGTTTTCCCTCTGGTACCCGGCGCCACTCAGGGCTACAGGGATGCCATGTCTTCCACCTTTTCCCACTTCTTTCCGTTTGAGTTCCCCAGCAACGTACATGAGTTTTCTAGTTGATTTCTACACTCTAAGTTACATATAAACATCATGAAATCATCTATAAACATGAAATCATGAGCCGTGAATCCATAATTCAATTCAAGGAAAGTTAAGTGTCAAGTCAAGAAAAGTTCATAGAGTCTTCCAAAAGTCTTTTACAAATGTTTTAACTTTGTTTTAAGGCTTGAGTTTTGAGTTGAGTAAAGAGTAAGAGTAAAGTTCATTTCTTCAAAAGATTATACGGGAACTAAGTATTCCCAAGATTTGAAATGTTTTCACATTTAAACAAGAAAGGAAACACTGATTATCGAGAGAGCCTTTGAGCTAGTTTTGAGTAATTTTCTCAAACCACAGAAAGAGCTTTTGTTTTTAAAACATATGAGCTGAGTATATTTTGGGAGTATTTTTGAACACCGATATGGGGACGAGTTCATAGTAACTCAAGTCTTCATAAACAATGTAGCCATTGTGGGTAAGAAAGGGTCATACTTTTTAGATGACTCTTTAGTCCTTTTTAGCATATACTAGTGGATCCACTTAGTTGAGGCGTTCTATATCATGGCAAGGTATATGAAAGTACGGGCAGCATGGGAGAGACGAAGTATCATCACTTTAGCTCATAGTAGTGGTTGTCGGTTAGAGAAACTCCCACAGTATGATATTACTTTATATTTAAACTTAGTTTTTACTGTATTTCTTTAATACATTGAGTTGTCACCTACTATTTTAAATGCTTTGTATAAACTGCACCTTTATTGTTGTTTTACTTTGCATTTGCATTTAGTATCCATGAGTTGAGTAAATCTAAGGTAAGTGTTCTTTTCAGATTACTTTCAAGCTTATGTCATGTTTAGTTTTCCCCTGTCATGCTCGTACAGACAATGTACTAATGACATTAGGCCTGCATCGTTTTATAATGCAGATATCGATAACTAGGATCAGCATCCAGCGCTTCGTTGATCCAGTTGAGCACTCAGAGTCAGTTGGTGAGCCTCATTGTTTCCGAAGGATTCCCTTTTTATTTCTTTGTTAGTCAGTTGTTAGGATGATCGGGGGTCTTGTCCCGACCTCCCTCTTAGTATTTAGAGGATTCATAGACAGTTGAATATGAGTTCTTTAGTCTTGTATTTCAGATGTTTTACTAAAAGACTTGAGTTGCCACTTTGGCTAATTTGAATGTTTATCCTTAAACGTTCTAAGTTTATTTGAGACAGTTGTTTTAAAGTACATTTGAATCCTTGTATTAATGCTTTAAGTGTTCGGCTATGAGTTAAGCCAGGCCAAGGGTCTGCTTGGGGCCAGCAATTATTCTCGATTGCCAATCCTGCCTAGGGTCTAGCCTCGGGGCGTGACAAATCTCATAGAGGAATTCAATTGGCAAGGAAATTTCCAACTCAACTTTCTCCTACGAAGTTTTAGCGACCTTAACTTCTAAGAAACTTTTGAATCACTCGTAAAAAAACTTATTTACCATATAGAATGACTCTAGTCTCAACTTAGAAATTTTTGGGATGTTACACGGACTAACCCATAAACCTAATCTGAACCAAAATACTCTTAACAACAACACAACCACCAAGATGAATCTTTTCTTAATAGGATTCCATCACAATACTTTAAAAATTTCAATTCCCACAACATAATCCTCGCATGAGCTTCAACAGTAAAAATCTGATCTTTAGACTTCGGGTACTCATCAAGGGATAATCAAACTTCTCTAACACAAAGAGGAAAATAATCAAGTGACCACCTAGTGAACGATAAATCCATGTTTAGAGATCCCCTAATAACACCGTTGGAATACTAAATCAATAGTTCTGATTGTAGACAAATCTCATGACCCAAAGTACACCATATATGTTACATGACGTATAAGTGTAACATCTCATAAACCTAACAAATTAAACTACCTGTATTAGGGTTGACCACAGAAAGGTTCACGAGTCGTGAGAGGAATCACGGTCTATCGACCTTCTTGTGGTTAACACCCAGCCAACATAATGGACCATGGTGCCTATCATGGGCCGTGGTCCCACAGATGACTTGTGGATTGGTCCGTCAAGTCAAGACAGCAGACCCCCTAGCCCAAGTGAAGAACCACGTTGGCCTTCACAGTCGGTGGTCCTTCACATAGTCCATGAAGTGGACCGTATATGGGAGTACTCAGAACTAGCAAGAACATGCCAGCAACCACGACCCACTCAACGGACCGTGGTTCCATCAACGGTCCGTCAGTGGCTCTATGGATGGGCCTCGTCAGCTTTTATGTCAGGGTCATTTTGGTCTTTTCCCTATGCATTGGATATTTAAACTACGTCATTTAACACATAAACTATGTATTTTTCTTTGTTTAAGCCTAATTTCTAGGCAGACATTACCCAGAACCCTTATTCAGAAAAACTTAGAGCAAAAAGAGAAGAATGAGGTGACAGTTTCCCCAGAACAAGCAGCACTGTTCTTCAGAGTTCAGCCTCGAAATCCAAAGAATTTCTTTATAGATGTGGTCACCAGGTACGTGGGATTTCACTAGTGGAACCCTTTCACCCATTAGGTCCCTATAATTCAGTTAATTCTTTAGATTTTCATAAACTGTTCAGACCTAAGGTTTCTAGATTTTCAAGATATATTGTGATTATGGTTCCCTTGATCTAAATAACTTATTTCATGATAATTTAGTATAATTTCATGCATAGTAGTTAGAACCCTAGTTTGTGTAGATTCTCTTAGTGCATGAATTACACTTGCTAGGTCAGTTAAATAGATAATCATGCTTCAGATTTTGAATGTCATATTATCAGTATTTAAATGTTGAATTTTTGTTTAACATGTCAGTATTTTGAGCTACTAAGTATTTTAGTTACATCTCAGTCATATATTGATCAATTGGGAGTATACTTAGCACCGAGTTGGACTAGGGTCCAACATACTCTCATAGTCCTAGAATTATGTGTTCACGTACGATTATAAGTCCAAGTGTATCTCACGTGGTTTATGTCGATTAATAGTAGCTCCCATAGTCAGACTCTTAGTGTATTGGACCAGGTTTTCAGCATTTATATTAGTTTACAGTTCAATATGTTATCTTCATGATTAGTACTTGGCCATTGCATTCAGTTGAGCTCTTTTCAGTTATACTTCAGTACATATCTATATCTTGTTTCAGATAATTATATCATTGCTCAGTTATGTTTTGTTCAGCTCACATATATTTGTTCACCTTAGTATCTATATTTTTCATGCTTAGTACATTCCAAGTACTGACGCATACTATGTGCTACATCCTTTCATGATATAGGTTCAGGTACTCGGCATCCAGATCACACATAGATCGATTCTCGGGCCGCATTCAATAGCTTCAATGGTGAGTCCTCATATTTCGAGGACAATAGAAATTCTTTCATTTTAGTCTTTACTTTCAGTTTTTAGTTTTGTTTGAGTTAGCTGAGGGGAATGTCCTAGCAACTCAACTCAATTAGAGTCTTTTCATACATAATAGTAGATTCAGCTTGAATTGTTAAGTGGTCATTTTAGTTATCACTAAACTCTTAGTATGTTTTATATATTCAGACTAATTGGGTTTTTCCTTACTTTCAGTTATCCATTATTTTAGCTTCCGCATAGTACATGTTTTATTCAGTAAATTTTATACTATGCTTATGCAACACTAGACACAGGGTTAGCTTGGGGTCACTCATGGTTGAAGGTCCTATGTTACGTCAAAGGGGTAGCCTCGGGGCGTGACAAACTTGGTATCAGAACATTACGTTCAAGAGTGGTAGTGTGTCAGAATTCCGCACTAAGTAGATTCCCTTGCATGAGTGTAAAGTGCGCCATACCTATGAGGGGGAAGCTACAAAGTGTTTTAAGAAAAACTTCACTTTCAGTGTTATTCTTATCGAGCGTGAGGTATGATCCAACTTCTTCTTTCTAATCTGTCGTTATGCATTTCATACCATGCCTCGTGGTAGAGCTAACACATGGAATGCTAATGCAATCAATGCTAACGTAGTCCCCCCAGTCGCAAACCATGAGGTTACGAATGCAAAATTTCGGAATGTGATTTAACTTTTGGCTCAGAGTGTAGCCAATCAGAACAATCAGCAGGCTCACACTAATGGTGGATCAACTGCAGCTAGGGTTTGAGACTTCATTCGGATGAACTCGCCTGAGTTTTTAGGGTTGTAGGTTGGTGAGGACCCATAGAACTTCATTGATAAGGTCAAGAAGAGTTTTGGGGTAATGCAAGTGACTGGAAATGATAGGGTGGATTTGGTATCCTACCAGCTTAAGGATGTGGCTCATATATGGCCCACACAAAGAAAAAAAAAGGCGAGGATGCATCTCCTATGACTTGGGATTGCTTTACTCGAGCTTTTCTAGATAGGTTCTTCCTAAAGGAGTCGAGAGAAGCTAAGGCACAAGAGTTTATGAACTTGAAGAAGGGTTCAATGTCGGTCCAAAAGTACGGGCTAAAGTTCATGCAACTCTCCAGATATGTTCCACACATGGTTGCTGATCCGAGGGCAGAAATGAGCAAGTTCTTGCTTAAGGAATCCGATCAGGTGAAGACTTAGTGCAGGAATGTTATGCTTTTAGGGGATATGTAAATCTCCAGGCTAATGACTCAAGCTCAGTAGGTTGAGGGAGATAAGCTTAGGGAAACGGCTAAGGACAAAAAAAAGGCTAGAACATGCAACTATGAGTATTCTCAGCATAAGTCGGGCGGTGGAAATTGCTCACAGTTTCAATAAAAATCTACAACCCAAGCACCTTCATCATCTAGTTCTCCATCCCAGGTTTCGACAGGATTAGAAAAGTAGGGAACCAGGCTTTAAGTCCCAGGGAGTGCTTCAGGTAACAAGATTTTGCCAACTTGCCCAAAGTGTGGTAATAACCATCAAGGTGAGTGTCTTGCTGGCAAAGGAGGATGTTTTGGGTGTGGTTAGTCTGCCCATAGGTTGAAGGATAACCCTTCTGCCAGGCAGGGGCAAGGAGGTAACAACATTAAGGCTTAGTCTACAGCTCCAGCAGCACTAGCAGGTCGCCCAACTCAGCAGGGTGTTTCATCTGGTACAGGTGGTGTTCAGTGCCAGAACAGGTTGAATGCTCTCCAGGCTTGCCACGACTAGGAAGATTCTCCTGACGTGGTCACTGGTACGTTACGAGTATTTCATTTAGATGTTTATGCATTGTTAGATCCAAGGGCTACACTTTCCTTTATAACTCCCTATATAGCAGTAAGCTTCGATGTCAGTCCAGAAACACTCTAAGAACCCTTCTCACTCTCTACTCCAGTTGGTGACCCAGTTATAGCCAAATGGGTATACAGAAATTGCCTTGTCATAGTTTCTCAGAAAGTCACCTTAGCAGACCTTGTAGAGTTAGAAATGGTAGATTTCGATAACATTCTAGGCATGGTTTGGTTACATTCCTGTTATGACTCAGTCAATTGTAGAACTAGGACTGTTCGATTTTAGTTTCCAAACGAGCCACTCTTAGAATGGAAGGTTAGTAGCTCAGTGCCTATAGGTCGGTTTATCTCTTACCTTAAGGCCAGAAAAATGATATCCAAGGGGTATATCTATCATCTTGTTCGGGTTAATGATTCAAACTCTGAAACCCAGACTCTTGAGTTAGTCTGAGTAGTAAATAAGTTTCCAGAACTGTTTGTTGAAGATCTTCCTGGAGTTCCTCCCGATAGGGAAATCAACTTAGGAATTAATCCCCTTCTAAATACCTAGTCCATTTCGATTCCTCCTTACAGAATGGCTCTAGCAGAGCTTATAAAATTGAAAGAATAGTTGAAAGACCTTCTAGATAAGGGCTTCTTCAGACCTAGTATCTCACCATGGGGTTCTCCAGTGTTGTTCGTGGAAAAGAAATATGGTTCTCTCAGAATGTGCATTGACTATTGGTAGTTGAACAAAGTCACAATCAAGAACAAGTATCCCATCCCATGGATTGGTGACTTGTTCGACCAACTTCATGGCGCTAGTTGCTTTTCTAAGATAGACCTTAGATCTAGATATCATCAGCTTAGAGTCAGAGATAGTGGCATTCTGAAAACATCCTTCAGAACTCAGTATGGTCATTATTAATTTGTAGTTATGTCTTGTGGACTAACAAATTCTCCTGCAGCTTTCATGGACTTAATGAACATTGTGTTCAAACAATAGTTGGACTTGTTCGTTATCCTCTTTATTGATTATATCCTCATTTATTCTTGGAGTGAGGAAGAGCATGTGAGTCATCTGAGAGTTGTTCTGCAAACTATCAATGATCGTCGGTTATTTGCTAAGTTCAACAAATGTGAATTATGGTTACAATCAGTAGCTTTCCTTGGTCATGTGGTATCTAGCCAAGGGATCCGAGGGGATTCTCAGAAAATTGTGGTGGTACACCATTTGCCCAGGCCCACCTCTCCAACAGATATCAGAAGTGTCTTGGGTTTGGCCGGTTATTATAGGAGATTTGGTGAAGGATTTTCATCGATAGCTTCCCCATGGACCAAATTAACTCAGAGGAAGGTCAGATTTAAGTGGTTAGATGAGCATGAGAAAAACTTCTTGAAACTAAAGACCGGGTAGACTAGAACTCATGTCTTCACTCTACCAGATGGTTCAGACGGTTATGTGATTTATTGTGATTCATCAAGGGCCGGCCTAGGTTGTGTGTTGATGCAACGAGGTAGGGTCATAACTTATGCTTCTAGACAGCTTAAGATTCATGAGAAGAACTACCCAACTGTAACGACCCGGAAAATGATAGAGTGAAACTAGAGCCTCACATGTGAGTTTGGAGTCGAGAACTTAATGAAATGATTATATTTGAATTTGACCCAAAAAGTTCTTAAAAATGTGCTTCGGAAGTTACCGGAAACTTGTT
>JAJOOR010025162.1:0-25797 GCA_036250505.1 Solanum acaule | reverse complement strand
TGAACAACATAATTTTTTAGATTTAGACTGTGTAACAGATATAAATAAAACAATCCAATTATGGATGGGATACATATCAAAACAATTAATAGATAACAAGATAGTAATAACAGAGGCACCACGATATATAGAAAGAACACTTATAGGAACAGTAAAATTATGGCTACAAAACTTAACAAGTGAAAGTTTAACCACTTTAAGAATTAATAAAAAATTCGATGGAGAATTAGCTACTACAACTATGGAAATATTATATAAATACATGAACAATTTAAGTAGTCTTAAATATATGTTAAATTTAAGATATACTTGACCAACAAAAAATTAGAAATACACCATGCCATCAATGATCTTCTTAGTGACACATCAGTACACCTTAAAATTAATAACAATTATATATATATATTGATTTAACTAATTAAATGGAATAGAAAATTCCTTAAAATAAAACTGTCCGGTCCGGCGGTTATCTACCTTGACCCAATTATATGAAATAAACACTCATAATAACACAAGGATATAATAGAAAATAATTTTTTTGTAGAGTTTTAAATCAAACACAAAATTAAGTGAAAAGTAGTGAACCAAACACTTGACAAAAAAATAATTCATGCACTACTAATTCATGCATTACTAATCTCTGTGTTACTAATCCCTACATTACTATTCCCTACATTATCAATGTTTGTACCAAATGACCCCTGACAGTGCACAAAACTGAATTTAAGTTGTTGAAAAATGACAAAAGTCCCACATCGGTGGTTAATGAGATGGGTGGACTCCTTATAAGGTTTGAGCAATCCTCCTCCCTTTGAGCTAGCTTTTGGGGTGTGAGTTAGGCCTAAGACCTAATTAAACATGATATCAGAGCAGGGCCCGTCTCACCCGATGTTGGGGTCCCCAAAAATCAAAATTGTCCACGCACCAGATGCTAAGCACTGGGCGTGAGGTGGGGTGTTGAAGAATGACAAAAGTCCCACATTGGTGGTTAATGAGATGGGTGGACTCCTTATAAGGTTTGGGCAATCCTCCTCTCTTTGAGTTAGCTTTTGGGGTGTGAGTTAGGCCTAAGACCTAATTTAACATAAGTTTTGTGCATTGTGGGTGTATTAAATTTCTACACCATTAGACAACTATTTTAATGGTGGAAAAAAAATATAAACTTATTTTAATAAAGGAAGTGTTGAAGTGTTGAATAAATAAATAGACATATTCATAATTGTAAGTTATCTAACATTCATAAATTATTTTGCAGCATTAATGGAAAACTCAAATTTAGATGAGCAACATACAGAAGTTGAAGTTCTATTACAAGAAAGTGATATGGAAGAAACAAGACATATTGTTTCTGAAATAGGAATTGGAAATTCAAGAGACCCTATATTGGTAAGGAGTTTCGGTCACTTGATGATTCATTTAAATTTTATCTTGATTATGTTCATCGTAGTGGTTTTAGTGTGAGTCCAATGACGGCACCAAAATTTCAACTAAGGAGTGTCAAAATATAAAGAAGTTAAATTGTGTAGAAGTTGAGGAGTGTCAATATGTAATACATATACAAAAAACAATATATTTTTATCTAGCTATGCAGTGTAATTTTCCGACGAAGGGGTGTCAGTTGACACCTCTCAATTGTATGTGGCTCCGCCACTGTGTGCGTCAAGGTCGTATGACTAATTCAAGAAAAGATAAATCAACAATTGGTCAAGAGTTTGTCTGTTCAAAGCAAGGATTTCGTTCAAAGAAAAATTTAGAAAATAATAAACCACGAGATGAAACCAGAGAAGGATGCAAGTGCCATAAAGGTTATACTCCCTTTGGTTTAATTTATGTCTCATTTTCCTTTTTAATCAGTCCTAATTATAAAAATACATACATTATATTTTCATATCTAGTAACCATTCAACTTTAAAATACTTATTTTACTCTTAATAAAATAATTGATTACACAAAAAATTTATTAGATCACAAATTTAAAAGTTATTTCTTAAAAAGAAAAAAATTGTAAGACGTTAAATTATATCACATAAATTAAAACATTAAAAAAAATAGTAACAACTTAACCATGAGTTTAACAATAAATATTGAGAATTCGTTGAAACGGCTTGCACACATGAAGATTATTGGAAACTACTATGAAAGAACATATGAAATAACAAGGGTGAAATGAACATGCTTCTAGAACTGTGCTGGAAATAAGTCACTGAGGTGACACGTTAAGAAAGCACTTGATGTGAAAGGAATTAAGAAGAGTGTGTGGAAAATTCTGTGTATTTTCATTGATACTCAAGTTATCCTTTATACAAGCTTTCGTAAAAAAAAAGAAGATAAAAATATAGATAAATATCTTAATTGTACACTTGTCATAATCTCATGGATTATTCTGTAACAAAATAACTAATTATATTCCTTCTATGCTGAGATACTGTGCTTCTCACATGCCACTAACAAGCTTGTGTCCATTTTGATCAGACGGCTTAGATTGTATCCATCTGGAATTTGTTTGAATGGCTTGATTTCCTCCACGTGGCTGAGTTGTAGTCCATATATTGTTTACTAGGATTGATCGATTACTTTCCCTTTTGTCTAAAGACACTAGATTTTTCTTCCTTTTTTTCATTTCTTCTTTCTTTCTACAACTGATTGATAGAGAAGCTTTTATTGGATTGAGATGATTCTTATCTTCAACATCCCCCCTCAAGTTGGAGGGGAGATACAAAACCCCCAACTTGGACAAAATCTGATGATGAGAGGCGCCGAAAAGTGGTTTGGTGAAAATATCAATGAGCTGAGCTGTGGAGGGAACAAACTGTAATGAAATTAATCCAGAAATATATTATTGACGCACAAAGTGACAGTCAAGGTCCACATGTTTCGTCCGTTCATGAAAAAAGGGGTTTCGGGCGATGTGAATAGCCGCATGATTGTCACAGTGAAGAGCAACTGGTAATAATGGAGTAACAGAGAGGTCTTCAAGGAGGCGAATAAGCCAAGTGAGTTTAGCGATGACTTTCCGCATGGATCGATACTCTGCTTCGACTGAAGACAATGAAATTGAAGCTTGCTTCTTCGATTTCCATGAGATGGGAGAACCCCCAAGTGTGATAAAATAAATCCACTTATAGATAGCCTTGTATCCGAACAAGATCCCCAATCGGTGTCACAAAAAGCCAAAAGGGAGAAAGAAGGGTCGGAAGATAAGAGAATACCTTGGCCGGGATCCAACTGGAGATAACGCAGTACCCTGAGGGCAGCAGAAAAATGAGATGAACAAGGAGTCTGCATAAATTGACTGAGTTTCAGGACAACAAAAGCCAGATCCGGTCTAGTGTGAGTCAAGTAATTGAATTTTTCCACTAAATGTCTATATAAAGTAGGATCATCCAAAGGTGCATCAAAATCTACCTGCAATTTGATAGAAGGATCAAGAGGGGAAGTGACCTTAGGCACATGAGAACAGTCAAATTCTTGTAAGAGATCAATAGAAAATTTCCTTTGGCTGATAATATACCCCTGAGATTCCCGAATGATTTCCAATCCAAGAAAATAATGAATGTCCCCAAGATCCTTAATGCAAAACTCTGAGTAAAGAAATGACTTGACTGCTGCAATTTCAGTAACATCATTACCTGTTAATAAAATAGCATCAACATACACTGCTAATATAGAGATCATAGGCCCATTGACTTTGAAAAATAGAGAGCAGTCATTTAGGGAGGCAGTGTAGCCTTTGTAGCTTAAAGCCCCAGCTAGTCGAGAGTACCATTGACAAGAGGCTTGCTTCAAATCGTAGAGGGACTTCTTGAGTAGGCAAACATGATTAGATGAAGGGGGAATGAGGCCGAGAGGAAATTTTGTGTAAACCTCTTCCTCTAAGGATCCGTGCAAGAAAGCGTTGTTCACATCTAATTGAGATACCGTCCAATTCTTCTTGATAGGAACAGCTAAGAGACACCTTATTGTCGTCATTTTGACAACAGGGGAGAAAGTTTCATTGAAATCAACACCTTGTTTTTTAATGTCCCCCCTTACAACTAAACGAGCTTTCAGCCTTTCTATAGAACCATCTGAAAGAAACCTGATCTTATATCCATTTGCAAGGTAAAGCTTTCTTTCCCAAAGGTAGAGGGACAACATCCCAAGTCTCATTATGTTGCAAAGCTGAAATCTCAGCATCCATGGCTGCCTACCAACCTGGATGGGCAGCAGCTTGAGAGTAACTGGTAGGTTCAGAAGAAATATTGAGAGAATGAAAAAGCTGTTGCTTAGGAATAGAAAGACTGGTGAAGGAAAAAATGGGAGGTTGAGAAGGGATAGCAAGACAAGAATTAGTCAAATTGGTTAAGAAAACACTATTACAAATAAAATCTTTTAAATAACCAGGTTTTTGAGAGACTCTTTCTGACTTTCTAGGTGGATTAAGTATAGGGTGTGAAGGAGAAATAGAGATAGTTGGAGAGGGATCAACAATGGGAGGGAGATTGGGAGAGGGGATGGAGGTAACATCTTCTTCAAAAAGAGGAGGAGGAATGGGAAAGATAAAAGGTGAAGGAATAGAAAGAGGATCAGCAAAAGGGAAACAATGTTCGTGGAAAACAACATCCCTAGAAAAGAAAACTCTTTTGGTGGCTAAATCCATGACTTTGAAACCTTTCTGATGTTGTGGATATCCTAAGAAAACGCACTTGGTTGCTCTAGGATAAAATTTGCTCTTACCATGAGATAAAGTAGAAACAAAACATAAACATCTGAAGGTTCTCAAAGAAGTATAAAGAGGGGGCTGATTGAAAAGAAGTTCATAAAGAGTCTTCCCATTTAGAACTTTAGAAGGCAGTATATTAATCAAATGTGTTGTTGTAAGTACACACTCCCCCCAATAGATTATAGGCACTTTGGACTGAAAATGTAAACCCCTAGCAATTTCTAAAAGGTGTCTATGTTTTCTCTCCACCACCCCACTTTGTTGTGGGGTGGCAACACAACTTTGTTGATGGATGATACCATGGTTCTGCAGATATACAGCTTCACATGTCCCTTTTCCTAATTCTAAAGCATTATCAGACCTAATACATATCACCTTTATGTTAAATTGCCTTTCAACCATCGCAAAGAAAGATTTTAAAGTAGGGAAAGCATTACTCTTTGTATAAAGAAGAAAAGTCCAAGTTCTTCTACTATAGTCATCTACTATAGTAAGGAAATATTTGTAACCATTGTAAGAGGAATGTTTGTAAGGATCCCAAGTATCGACATGAATTAAATCAAACAGTCTCTTAGTTTTGATTGTGCTAACAGGAAAAGAGGATCTTGTTTGCTTTGCTTGAGGACAAATATGACATATAAAATCAGAATTTGAAGAGTGATTAATAAAATTCAAATGCTTCATTGCTGAAAAGGGAAAATGCCCAAGTCTCAAATACCAAAGGCTTACATTAGGAATGACATTAACAGAAATTGGAAAAGAAACATGATTGGAAATATGATTGGAAGTAAAACTAGGACTAGAAACTGATGGCTTCAAAAGATATAACCCCTCCTTAACTTCATCAAAAGCTACCTGAGTCTTCATTAAAGGGTCCTGTAATAGACAGCCAGTAGGAGTAAATAAAATGTTGCAACTAATTTGATGACACAACCTATGAATAGAAAGAAGGTTGTATTTAAAAGCAGGAACATGAAGCACATTATTGAGCATAAGATTTGGAAGAAGAGAAACACTCCCTAAGTGAGTTACACTGACCTTGAAAGAGTTAGGCAGACTAATAATCATAAGAATGGGAAGAGGGGTGATAGAAGAAAAGAAAGAAGAATCGAATATGTGACGCCCCTGAATCAATAATCCAAGTAGGAGAATTAAAAACTGGAAAACATGTTTTTGAATATTTAAATATGGTACCAGCCACTGCATTTGCATTGACTTCAGCACTAGGACCAGATGTAGAGCTCTGCAATTCCCTGAACATTCTTGTTATCTCATCTTGCTGTCCTACAGTGAATGGTGGACATTGAGTTGAACTACCTTCACTAGAAGCATGGAAAGAAGGATTGAGTCCCTCATTAAAGTGAGGAGTGAATTGTTCCTGCCCAGTGTGATTACTGAAAGTTGCATTACATATTGCATGATAGGTTGAATTTTTGTTTTTGGTAAACTCAAAATCATCTGGATATCCATGTAATCTATGGTAGTCATCCATGATGTGTCCCAATTTCCCACACTAAGCACAAGTAACATTAGGATTGAATTTCGTTTTTCTACCCTTAATTTTTTTGGGAGTTATCTGACCAGATTTCAAAGGAAAGGAAACAAGTTTGGGATTAGAAAAAGATCTAAAATTTTGTTGGTGTTGGTTGATATGAGGAAACCTGGAATTAGGATTTCCAAATCTAGGATGTTGCTTTCCTTGATTGGTTACTATAAAAACAGAGGAATCAAAAAAATTCTGAGCATTAACATAGATTTCACGCTGGTTTTCATCTTGTAAGAGGAGAGAATAAGCATGATCCATACTAGGTAAAGGATTTAGCATAAGGATATTGCCTCTAGCTTGAGCATAAACATCGTTTAGTCCCATTAAGAACTAAATCAGCCTTTGATCCTTCTGAGATTTAGAGATCTTTGACTTCCCATCACAAAGACATGCAAGAACACACAACATCAGAATTTAAAGCATCTAATTCATCCCATAAACGTTTTAACTTAGTGAAATAAGTTGAGATCAAAATTTCCTTGAACTAAACCATTTAAATCCTTTTGCAGGTGAAAAGGTTTGGTCCCATTTAACTTACCAAACCTTTGTTCAAGGCTTTCCCAGAGCTCCTTTGTTGTTGCTGAGTAAATGACACTATCACCGATCACCTTGGACAAAGAGTTCAACTGCCATGAAGTGACCATGTCATTGCAACATGACCATTGTGGGAAATCTGAAGCAGTAGCAGCTGGAACTTTGCAAGTTCCATTAATGAAACAAAGCTTTCTCTTGGCTGAGAGAGCAATAAGAATGGATCTCCTCCATCTAGGAAAACCTTTACCATCAAACACATTGTTGACAATGGTCAATCCAAGAGAATCTGATGGATGAAGGTAATATGGGTGATTTGAATCTACAACAGCAGGAGCTGGAGTAGTAGCAGGATCAACAATACTTGTTCCAGAAGGCATTGTTTCTCAAAAGCTTGGAAAAGGAAGAGAACGATAGAGAAGAGAAGGGTCGGGCTCACTGCTCTGATACCATGAAAGGAATTAAGAAGAGTGTGTGGAAAATTCTGTGTATTTTCATTGATACTTAAGTTATCCTTTATACAAGCGTTTGTACAAAAAAAATAAAAGAAAAAATTATAGACAAATATCTTAATTGTACACTTGTCATAATCTCATGGATTATTCTGTAACAAAATAACTAATTATATTCCTTCTATGCTGAGATAGTGTGCTTCTCACGTGCCACTAACAAACTTGTGTCCATTTTGATCAGACGACTTAGATTGCATCCATCTGGAATTTGTTTGAATGGTTTAATTTCCTCCACGTTGCTGAGTTGTAGTCCATATATTGTTTACTAGGATTGATCGATTACTCTCCGTTTTGTCTGAAGACACTAGATTTTTCTTCTTCTTTTTCATTTCTTCTTTATTTCTACAGTTGATTGATAGAGAAGTTTTTATTGGATTGAGCTGATTCTTATCTTCAACATGATGATACCCACTAAATTATCATTTTGCCACTGCTTCACAGAGTTATTTAGTTTAACATTGGTCTGCTCTAAACTTAACTCTTTTATATAGTAGTACTAGAAGGGAGGCACGTGCGTCGCACGGGGCACGGGCCCAACAATTTGGTTTTTCTTGATGTTTTCTAAAATCTTAAATTTTATTTAATATATAATTGTTATCATAAAGTGTAACGACCTGATTCCATCGTTAGAGAAAAACCAATGGGGAAAGAATAGGGGCAGATAACTTTTTCGTAGTAACTTGAGATTTCCTAACCTAGTCCAGATTTGGACAAAATCGAAGTCAGTGAGGTCTAGAGAAATCTGGTAACAAATGAGATATCGATTAATAAATTTGATTACATGAATGGATAGCTAAGACGTTAAGGAACCCATATGACTTGACGGAATTGAATTTAGGCGAGTAGAACTCCTAAAAGTAAACTTAGCGTGAACGGGTATTTTTGAGTGTCATGGGATGAAGGGGTATTGTGAAATGGGAGTTGGAATTCTTAAATTTGCTCACTGTTTCCGTACAAGCCGCCAGAGCGGGATTAGTGCCGCTAGGGCGGGGCCGCTGTGGCGGTTTGGGCCACTGTGGCGGGACAAACGCGACTTAAGTCGAAAATAAAACCCCAAAATCATTGTATTCTGCATTTTTCAACTTTGAGAGCTAGGAGACGACCCCAGGCGAGTTCTTAACCGTTTTTCACCATCATTGAAGCTAAAGGTAAGGTTTTCAAACCCCGAATCCGTATTTCGATCCGTAGAACGTAGTTTCTTAGGTAATTATCATTGGGAAAAGGTTTTGATCTGAAGTTAATGGTGCAAAAAAACCCTAATATGGGTATGAGGATCAAGGTTTGACCTAGGTTAAATATTATTGATTATGATCCGGGTAATTGGGTCTTGATTGTTGATCCTTAGGTATAAATTGTTGTTTGTAGACCACGAACAAGTGGGAAGAATCCAGAAAGGGAAGATTCAAGTGCCTTAGGGGATTTAAGCTTGGATTCGAGGTAGGTGATGGTTGTGATTTCATGTTAGTGTGATATATGTTTGTAATTGCTCATTATAATGCATGTATGTATGCGAATGTTGCATTATTGATCACCCTAACTGTAAATGAGGATAATTGAATAATTGTATGTCATGAATCACCTCTTGATGTATGATTGTGAGAATATACATTGTGATTGTGATTGTGGTTTGTTGAATGGATCGGGTGTTGCGTTCCGACACACTAACTTGGATCGGTTGCCACGTTTCGGCATAAATATTGGATCGGGTACCACGTTCCGGTATGCTAACAGTTTGGGTGTGGGTTCCATGAGAGGACCATTGAATTAGGTTTCGTGAGAGGACCATTGAATTGTGTTGTGTATCTACTTGTGATGATTACGTTCATATCTAATGATGAGTGATATTGGAAGAATGTATGTTGTTCTAAATTGATAACCAATGTGTATTATTGAGAATGTGAGATGCTACATTGATCCTGAAAAGATGACTAATATTGTATATGTTTGGTATATGTCTGTTTTATAATGTTGTGGTTACTTGCATGTGTTTCACTTATTGGGATAGCTGTGTGATCCTAACAGTACACTGTGGTTGTGTACTGATATTGTACTTGCTCTTTCTTTGTTGAGTACAGGACATCTTCAGGTGGCTATTGATAGACCTCAGCTAGGTGACTATTGAGCGTGACCGTATTCAAGAGTGAGTCAGTTCTTTCAGGCTGCCATGGATCTCTCTTGTTTAAGTCCACTCTTTTCGGACTCAGACTATTTGTTTAAGGTGTTGTTTAGTTTCAGGGTTGTACCCCTTGTTCTTAGACTTGTCGTTAGTAGAGTTTTGGTACAATGACTTTCAAGTTATAGGGATTGTTCTTCCGCATTAGTTTGGTTAGTTGTTTGTTAAAACCTTGGAGTTTATGGGGACTCCATTTTTATAGTCATTTAAACATGCTCCCGTATCTTTAAATGCCTTAGTTTTCATAAAATTTGTTTGTTTTGATTGTAGTAATGGTTCTCCCACTGGAGGATTTGTGTGGGTGCCAATCACTACGATCTGGGTTGTAACATAAAGGGACAAAATGAAGGTGGTGGTAGAAATTCACAAGAACAAAATTATACATAAAGCCAACTCAAATAGATATATCATGTAAAGCATACAAAAATTCACATTGTTAGAGAAACAATTTTTAAAAGATCAACAGAACCTGTAAATATCATATCATGACCCTTTCACTATTTTGCTTCAGTTACTGCACTACAAAAAAGAGTGTCAGCTCAGATAACTCGAGGGAAAACTTATGATTTCTATTAAGAATTCTTTCAAATCTGGAGCTTCCAGACTCTATTATAAAAAAAATCGAACCACACTGAAATTAAATACATATAGTATATAATATAGTATATACATATCATTAGTAGCCTAGTTTTTTTTTCATCTAGCAATTTGTGAGGAGTGATGCAGCTTTGACTTTACATGTGTTCAAATTTTTGTATTACTCTCTGGTTTCCTTAGTGTCCACCTTTCTTCAAGTCTTGTTAGAACTGGAAGAACTTGTAACATTTACAAAGTGTTGTAAACCGTACGTACTATCAAAGAAAAGGAAAGGAATATGTTTTGTAATAGAAAGTCTCAACAGTGAGCTCTTCAGTTCACACCTAAGCGAAACGAAAGTTATATTGGAAGAGTTTCTCTAATTGTTCGAATAGGAGTGACCTCATAGAACTTTATAAAACAATATTGTCAGACCTTTCTCAATTCAATCATAGGACAATATTGAGTAACTAATTTTACAAGTTCCAATGAGAAACATAGGCTATAAAGGGAATATAATTCTTCTGTAGAACATAATTGTATTACTTACCCATTCAAATTTTGTTCATAAATCTTTTTCATATTCTAATCAAACGCATCTTCTAAATGGACAGTTTTAAAATGACCATATTTGAGACACGCCTGGTGAAAATCTTGAATCGTCTTGGCAACATGACACTTAATATTGTAATGAAGAAGTGATAACACAAGAGAATAAAAGAGCAAATGTTTGCGGCCAACTCTGTAAGAAGGAAGTCACTCCATTCACTCGAGTAGATAAAAGAAGGAAACTGCTCAAAATTCAATAACCACAGATTAAAATTTAACTTCAGTTTTGTGGGCACCTGGCTTTGATGCAAAATAAATTTCATAGTATTTTGACTTAGAAAATAATAGTAAGCTTGTATGGATCATGTCTTCCCTCATTGCTTGCTAAAATCACTAAATGAATATAAGACCTCTGACTTTCTTAAATTAGTGCATTGACCTCTCTCAGCAATTTAGTTCAGGCCACAAGTTTTGGGACTAAAAGAGACATGAGAAATCTTCTGTTTTGCAATTCCAAATCGTGTTAGGCAAAACTTTGTAGTTTAAAGCAATATTTTTATAAAAAATTATTGACTTTATCAATGATCTTCAAACTGCTCTAACATTTCTTGTCTTATTTTACTTTATTTTTACAACACGTTATCAGCATGAGACTCATAAATTACAATAGGTATCAATGACATAGTTGGTTGATGCCAAGTTTACTTAGAGCAAAGGAGGCCAATCAACAGTAATGTTTCTCACGGAGGTAATATTATATTTACCTTTCAGAATGATTTCAATTTCAAATTACACTACATAACATGTTAATGGGTGGATCTATTAATTCACTGTTATTTGCTACCAACTCAAGCATTTGGTTTAGTAATAATATGATTTAGTAATCGTATTAATTTGAGAGGACTACACTAACATATATTTCGAAACTAACCTATTTAATTGATATTGTAATTAGTTGCTTACAGAAAGGAGGTTTCATAAAGAAAATTCTTGATAAGTTTGTTTTTTATCATTTATAAAGAAAATGTGCAGATGAAATTATATAATAATCATATAGTACTATAAAATGATATGGCAGTGAAAATAAGTAGAACAATAGTTTATTCGGCTTTCTTGTTCCTCTTTTGGTATGTTTATAGGCATTTTCACTAACTATAGGTGGAAATTGGAATTAACAATTAGAGTTTTATGAAGCAGGTAGTATCATATATTGATCTATGAGTTAATACCTCAGAAGGTCACTCAACTATGCACTATTCTCTCAAAAAGTCACTCAACTTTCAATTTTCACTCAAAAGTCACTCAACTATCCACTCTTTCCTCAGAAAGTCACTCGATCTATATAATTGTTTTTTAATTAAAATTTGCTGATATTAATTGTTTATATAACAAATAAAAAAATTTAAAAAATAAAAAATACCATTTAGTGATCCACCCACCTAACCCGACCCATTAAAAAATATAATATGATCAATTTTATTTTGCCTTTAATCCTAAAATATAAATAATCATACAATGCATATTATATTTTTTAAATGGCACTGAAAATTACATCGTAGGAGAAAGAGAGGGAATAATTTTCAGTAGGTAATGTCATATTTAGGATTAAAGGCAAAATAAAATGTGTCATATTATATTTTTTAATGGATCGGGTTAGGTGGGTGGATCACTAAATGGTTTAAATGATATTTTTTATTTTTTTACAATTTTGATTTGTTATATAAACAATTAATATCATCAAATTTTAATTAAAAAATAATTAAATAAATTGAGTGACTTTCTGAGGAAAGAGTGAATAGTTGAGTGACTTTTGTATTAAAATTCAAAGTTGAGTGACTTTCTGAGAAAGAAGTTCATAGTTGAGTGACTTTTGAGTGAAAATTGAAAGTTGGGTGACTTTCTGAGAGAAGAGTGCATAGTTGAGTGACCTTCTGAGGTATTAACTCATTGATCTATATATTCACCATAATTTATTTTGTGCAATTTCTTTTATTGCAGCTACTTTAATTATGATTTATCAGTACATAAAATTTTTCCTGCAATTTTGCTATTTGTCTGGCCATATTTTATTACTATAATGAAAAGGAACATGAATGATTTGGTCTCATATATATTATTATTATTGTTTTGAAAAGGAACAAGAACGATTTGGTCATATTTGTTACTCTTTTGAAAAAGGACAATTCTGTGAGACATTTTACCCTTAGATTCTTTATTTGGAGAAAAGGAAAAGCATTATGCTTATTTTGAAATAAGTTAGTGATGGTGTAATATACCACAAATATAATAAATTACAGTAGAAAATAAAATGACAAAAAATGAATAAATATGCTTTAGGGAGGCATGGATATCTCGCTCTCTTTAAGGAGATTCAAGCCCAGTGCGGCATAATCTACACCGATCCAGCAGTATATCTCTTGACTTGTCCCCTCCAGGATACAACAACCCAACAACGTCGTACAACTCAAACAACTCCAGATTAGTTGAAGAGTCCAAAGCTCCCCAAAAAGACCTTCTTCAACATATAAATACTCTCTTTTGTATAGTGAATACAGTTAAAGACTTAAAATATTTTCTATGTCTCAACTCTCTCTTTCACTACACTAAACTCAATATCGTACTACTCATCTTTTTCTCTCTATATTTTCTTGTACATCTCTTGTTGTTTCTTCTTCCACCCAACACAAGGAAGACCACACTATTTATAGGTGTTGAATTCTTCCTTCCAATGAATAGGAAGATAATGGGTAGTTAATTGGATAAGTGAATGACCTATAAGTTACATAAGTTACAAGAATAAAGAGGTAGAATAATGGGTGGAATTAGTGGTAAATCATGGCAATAGTGGTTACAAGAGTTACACCTAAGTAATGACCACATTCTTGTCAACTTATACCCACTAACATATACACTTAATATTTTTATTTTAATATTAAAATGCATAAACACCAACATTCTCCCACTCATTTCAATATTAAATTAAGAGAGTTCTTCATAGCTTAGTTGAAGGTAGATTATTAGCATAATGAAGGTATGCTCTGCATTGAACCTTCACTTAGTAAAACAATAACCTTTACTCCAAAGTCAGTAGTGGTCTGAGACTTGAACTATGACTGTTTAAGGGAAATAAAGTATCACTGTTTACACACAATAATCAAGGTGTTGACATAAGCTTTAATAGCCAGCACATTACGGCCTTGTGCTATCCCGGTTTCAGGAGTGTTTTTGAAAACAAGCTCATTCTCATAGAAAGCGGCCTACTTTCACACTCATACATGTGAAATTTTTCAAGGGTACTCCTATAATTTGACACCCCACTCATACGAGATACAGACTTTCATTAAGAGTTCAAAAACTCAACCTCCACAAATCATTGTAGGATAAATGCACTCACATCATAGGGATTGAATAAAATAAATATATAGTGCATTTCACAACAAGTCATCATATGATTCGTTCTTCCCATTGAACCTGGTTATAAGATCTCTAGTCCCCAGGTTGGGTTTCCTCATATATGACTTAGAATTTTTTGAGCTTCAATTTCATCTCCCTCGATGTGCTTCAAACTCTTTATCTTGCTTAGGCCTTAGTTTATCAATTGCAAGATTATCACAAATTTTAACACAATTAATATTGATGGTATACCAGTGATCAATATGATCTCACAATATTGTGTTTCACTTTTTCACTTGTTGAAGCTACATTTTTTTTTACTTCAATCTTCCTAATAGAATTAGCAAAATATAATTGGTTTTTCTCATTCCAAAAAATAGCACCAAGTTTTTCTCATTTGCATCAACAAAACTTTTAAGTATAGCATAATATTTTTTCATAAAACAAGCCACCAAATTTTGTATCAAATAAATTTACTTGATTTGCTTGTACATACTATACTTTATACACAACACCATGTAAAGTGCAATAGTCACATAGCTCATATCCTTATTAGGCTAGCAAACTCTTTTTATTTTGTCACACCATTTTCACAATTGAATCAAAAGGAGTTGCATGACTCACACAACCAATAAGATTGCATTTCACAATATTTTCAATATTATGTGACTTGACAAAGAAAATTCCATCACACGTGTTTATGATATTTTTTCATTCCAATAATGAAACTTATCTCACCCAAAACATTTCATGTTAAATGACTACTCAACATGTTTTTTCATAATTTATTTATAACTCTCATGTTAGAGCCAAAAATCATCTCATTATAGCCAAACAACAAGATGTGATTTATTCCACACTAAATATATGCACTTGTAACACCCTTTTTAGAGCATTTCTCAAAGATGCAAATTTTATTTTATTTTTTGCAATGACTTTTTTTCCTCATTTCATGAGCCCCACTATTTTAAGAATTTAAATACATTTTTTCATGGAAAGTAATATCACTTTATTCATGAAAATACTAGGTACAAAAGTTTTTCTCTTTACCTTTTCTCCACTTGAATTGAGCTAGTAGAAAAATACTTTATCGTACACCTCTTCTCTTCCATCTCTTGAAGAGAGCTACGTTGAGCGGAATTATATTGAGATCCCTATCTTGATGTCCACAATTTTTCAAACTGGAACAAAAACATGAATCTCCTTAAAATTGATGATGTAATATACCACAAATACAATAAATTACAGTTGAAAATAAAATGACAAAAAATGAATAAATAATCTTTAGGCTGAGGCGTGCATATCTCGCTCTCTTTAAGGAGATTCAAGCCCACTGCGACATAGTTCGAGAGCATTCCGCCAGTTTTTAGCGGCTTCTGTAGATCGCGAGAATGCATATTCTGATGCTTGCAAGGGAATCTTTCTTTTTTAGTTAAGTCTGCGCATCGATTTATTTTGATAGAAAGAAGAACCAGAATTGGTCCTGGGTCGTATCGTTTTTCAACTGTCCGCTGGTAAATCTGGAATGCCTTTCAACAACATAAGGGAAGGGGGAACGTTACGGGAAGGACCGCAAGATGGTTACTGCGAAGTTAAGTACTTTCACAATATGAATTACCAATTAGCCCACTATGAGTCTACTACATTTTTTTTTCAATGTCTCTGTTAGATTCTCCGCTCGAAATAAGGGTCAACCAAAAAAAAGAGCCCAAACTCTTTTTTTTTTTAGCTTAACACAAGTCTTATTTAACCTTCACGGACCAGTGTTGATTGTCCTGTAAATATAAGTTATCTTCCTCCATATGTAAAAAGGGAATAAATAAATCAATTAAATTTCGGGATGCGTCATGAAGTGCTTCTTTCGGAGTTAAACTTCCATTTGTCCATTCAAGCATTGACAAACCCGCCTTCCTTCTATTGTATCAACAGCCCAGGGTGCAGACAACTCTTGTATCATGGAATCAATCAACTTTAATCCACAGCCATTATTGTCTTTCTACCCTCCTTGCATGCATTTGTTGATTCACTTCCCTCGAGCTCTGCTGTCTTTCAAACTCAAAATATCATCATATGGGCTGGTTCCCTGTCCCCGATATGTAACGAAAAGATTGAAGCAAAGAAGGAGGCGGAATGGAGAAAGGAAAGGGACGGAGCAGGAGTATTAGGGTAGGCGATGGCCGCTGCATGGGGGCGCTTCCGGCTATATCTACTAACACTTCATCCTAACCAACTATACCTGATATAAAGCCGTTCTATAGAAATTCAAGACAAGAAGAAAGCAAGAAAAGGATAGCGGAAATGAAAGAGGAGGTTGAGGGAAGCCACTTCTTCTGATGGCAATAACCGCGTTTCCCGTTAAAACATGTTTGCAAAATCCACTGGATAACAATGCTTTCAAGGCGGGATACTTAACGCGTTAGCTACAGCATCAACAGCTCAATCGATGGGACTTGCTTTCCTCAAGATGCTATTTACCAATGAAAGACTACCTTGAACCGGCAGGAAGAAGAAGCGCACCCGAACCCCCCTTCTGGTGACGAGGATCATATAGTTTGAGAGCTGGATCGCCTAAAAAAATGAAATTGTATCAACAAGAGCGGCATGCGTCGATTCTTTGCTGGAGAAGCCTAGATCACTAGTTTTGGACTATCGAGAAACCCCCCTATGAAAGAAAAACCACTAGTAGGGATATGGATGGAGTCTCGCTCAGTAAAGAGAGTTGTAGGATTCGTAAAACAGGAGAAGAGCGCGAAAAGCCAACCTTCTTTTTTTTTATTCGAGCCAAAGTAGTGGCTGCGGCGCGTTGAGGCACTTCTTCGATGGTCCCCGTACGCTTGGCCTGCCGGCCCCCGTTCGAAATCATCCAACATCAAATTATATAAGACCTTAGTCCCGAGCCTCGTTTGCTAAGCGGGCTCATAGTCCAAGCCGCAGGACCACCTACCACTAGTCTTCGGCCAGAGGGGACTTGACCAAACATCTCACGACACGAGTCTCTACAGGCTCAGCAGCAGCTTCTTGGGCTGGGCCACCATAACCAGTGTATGCTAAGTAGTGGCAATAAGAATCTAACGGTCCTAGTTCTGTTAGAGTAAGAGCTCTTACTGGAATGCCTTCACCACCAGATATTGCCACCAGCTGGAGCACAGTCTTCGCCGGTCTCAAGGTTCTTGAAGCGAGCTACTTTAACTGCCAAAGGAGCGGGGCAACTCGAGTTAGACGAGAGGGTCCTGAACTCGGTCCTAAAGGGGAGGGAAGCTCTTTTGATCGACTTTCATGCTAGTTCTTGCTCCAGCATGAAAGTTCCACATCTCTTTTCGGGAGACGGTTGAGTCTCCAGTAAACTCTTCTCCACGGAGTATTTTGACTCTTACCTTCTTGAACCGATTCCATTTCTGGTTCCGAGAAAACTGCCTTCTGTCTGTTGCCATGGAATGTATAGGGTCATCTGTGCTCCACAACTACTGGTGTCATCACCCTGAAATGATGGAAGATAATGGGGAGTCCTCTTTAAAATTTTCCGTCCGTACCTTGGGGTCAGATGAGCTTTTGGGGAGCTACAGTAATCACAAGCTTAGCCTAGAGAAAGCTATCAGAAAGTAAGCCAATGCGTGAAGGTAGTTTACTTGCTTACTTGTTAAAGTTACCGATACCAGGCAGAGTTGCTTTTCCAGTTCGTTGTAAGATTACTGAAGGAAAGGTTGGGCTGTAATTGAGACAATTCGGATGGATGATATGGATGCCCTAGACCACTACCATGTAGTTAGGTAGGGACAGAAATTCAATGCGTAATCTCAGCATTCAATGTGTATCCCTGAACTAAATAGGACGCTTATAATCGCGTATTTCGGATGCTTGAAGGCCCCGAAGTGACTACTTTATTTGTTTGCCATATCTTCGCTAGGAGGATTGCCGCTTAGTCCAATCCAAGAGCAAACAAGGGACACGGGCTGAAATATGTCTCTTGACTTGTCCCCTCCAAGATACAACATCCCAACAACGTCATACAACTCAAACAACTCTGGATTAGTTGAAGAGTCCAAAGCTCCACAAAAAGAACACCTTCTTCAACATATAAATACTCTTATTTGTATAGTGGAATATAGTTGAAGAAATAGAATATTTTCTGTGTCTCAACTCTCTCTTTCACTACACTAAACTAAATATAAACTCAATATAGTACTACTCATCTTTTTCGATCCATCTTTTCTTGTGTACATCTCTTATTGTTTCTTCTTCCACCCAACACAAGGAAGACCATACTATTTATAGGTGATGAATTCTTCCTTGCACTGAATAGGAAGATAGTGGATAGTTAATTGGATAAGTGAATGACCTATAAGTTACATAAGTTACAAGAATAAAGAAGTAGAATAATGGGTGAAATTAGTGTTAAATCATGACAATAGTGGTTACAAGAGTTACACCAAAGTAATGACCACATTCTTCCACTATTGATGAGAGTAAAAAAACACAAATGTAATGTCCACCAATAAACATAACATGATATAAAATGTGACATATAATATATTTTTATTAATATTAAAATATCACACCAACAGTTAGATCATTAAAAAAAATTGTGTCATGTTGAAATTTAAATTACTTATGCAAATAATTATAAAATGGCAATATTCACAAAGCTCAAAGGTGAGTTTTATTGCATTTTGGCTTATTATGTCATTGGTAATGATAAGACGATGAATTTAAGTTTCATCGCACCAAGAGGATAAGACATCGGGTTAAAGTATCTATGCATCAGGATAAGATATTGAGTTCAAGTTCCATCAGGTTATGAACTAACACTTTTCATAGGGTTAAGACATCGAGTTAAAATCTTGATGCACCATGATAATAATATGTTGGTTTCAAGTACCCATGAATTATGACCTTTAACGCCTTCTTATGGGTAAGATGTTGGGTCCAAGTCCCAATGCAATATAATGATGATATAATGATGACTAAGAAAATTGATATGCTCTTGACAAAACTCATGAAATTTGTCCAATTGATTTGCTCAATTCTCTTATGTGAATATGGTAGCAGGACATGATATGTCTGAAAATGATAAGTGGTTGAATGTATGAATATGGGTGTGGTAAAATGTTAATGGTCATCATTGTGGTCATTAAAAGAAAGAACATTATGAGTTCTTAAGATCGTCCTTCAAATGTGAAGGTAATTTTTGGTCATCAAAGTGGTATGAAAGGTTATTGGCCCACATTGTTGTTGGTGCAACCCAATTTGAAAAGTTTTGTAAATCCTCCATCAAAATAAAGGAATACAAAGTGGTAGTACATTTTGTACATTTGACCTTTTAAAGTGATGTTGAAGTGGGTCACATAAATTTGATAATGTCAAAGCATGACAATGAGTTTCTAATAAAATTTTATGGAGCATGTATAAATGGTTACGGTCCATTTCTCGAAGAAAATGTGACTTGTGTTCGTATGGATAAAGCATGTTCATGTATGGTTGGATAAATGTCACATCTCACCTCTACAGGAGGTTTGAGAGATTGAAAATAAATATTTTGACATAAATGGTCATTTGCAGAGGCGTATCCAAGATTTCGGCAAGATGGGTGCACGGTTACAAAAAAATGCATCTTAAATATAAATTTGATTGATTTGACCTTTTTATTCTTAATATGAACCGTTAAATTTTAAAAATTATAGGTCTAAAATATATAATACTACTAGTTTTGAATTTTAATACACACATTTAATTTAATTATATAAACATTTAACAGTGCTAAATTTTTTAGGAATTATTAATGTAACACACTTAAAATTTTTGAAAGATTAAAGAAAAATTAGCTGAAACGCCAAAAGTATAATTGTTAACCACTTGGAGAGGTGTTACTCAAAAAGATGAGATAGATAAAAGATTTAAATTTCTATCCTCACTTAGAGAGGTGCACCCAATCATCATCGTATTATTATGTGATACTTTGAACATGGGTTCACACATCTATATTTATTTATGTTTTAAAAATATAACACTACTATATATGATCTAGAGAGGGGGCATGAGTTCACATGAACCCACGCCACCCCCTCTAGATACGCCCCTGGTCATTTGGTCATTTACTGTGTGTACTACACAAATATTGTACTAATTTTATTATGAACTATTGAACGACAAAAAAATAAATCTTTCCTATAAAGGTTGTGGTCATGACCAAAATAAATATTGTCATTGGTTGTCAAGAAATAAGTCTTGCATGTAATAATTTTAACCATGACAATTATAACACTTTTTTCCTTGAAGTCGATGGTCACCATAAGAATGGTGTTGTGAAATTTGTAGTAGTGCACAAAATTAATTGAGAGTTTCGAAAGGGCTAATTTGTTACTATTCGTAGGAATGGCATTGTTCATAATGTTGGGGTTGTAGTAAGTCTCAACAAAAACTTTTTAAGTTTCGAAAGAATTGAAAAAAATAAAATTATTATATTAAGACTATAAATTATGGGAAGATTTAATATCTTCAGATTACAATAACTGAAGTGAGTTATAAATTTTTTTGTATAAGATTATCCATTTTTTCCTCTTGTTTATTGTTTGCAAATATGGACATGATGATAAAATCACATGCAAATGTAAACTAGAAGTTTACCAAAATAAATATCAATTGGCATAACCGGTTGGTCATTCTGGTTCAAATGTGATGCAAAACAAATTGAGAATTCACGTGGCTATATGTTGAAGAAAGGGAAAAGGGTCTGAAAAATACTCCAACTTTGGCCGAAATTGTTGTTATGATACCAAACTTTATGGAGGACCTTTTACCCCCTGCACTATTTAATAGTGTATCTTAAAGGTATATATGTGCCCACATGGACACATTACTATTTAAAATGATGAAATATTTATGATGTCCACATAGGCACATATATACCTTTAAAATACACTATTTAATAGTACAGGGGATAAAAGGTCCTTTCCAAAGTTTGGTATCGTAACAGCAGTTTCGACCAAAGTTGGAGTATTTTTCAGACTCTTTTCCCTTGAAGAAATAAAAGATTCTTCAAAAGAAAAATTGGTGTTGCTTGTTCTCATGATAAAATGATCATTGTACCAGCTAAGGTTGAGATTATATCCCCTAAAATTATTTGAAAAATATGGAAAGGTGAATATGGGCCCGTTCACCTGCCATGTGGATCACTTATTATTATGATTTAATAGATGCATCTATGATATGGTCACATGTGTTTATTATCAACTGACAAATTGGTCTTTTGTAAGGTTGTTTGCTCGAATTGTTAAAATTAAACACACATTTTCAAACTATAACATTATGCTGGTTAGTTTAACATAAATTTGTAACACCTCGGAATTTGGAAAAGAAAGAAAGAAGTTTTTGGGTTGAAGTCTTATTTTACGGGTCTCATCTACGGACTGTAGAAACTTCTACGGGTCGTAGATGGAAACTGTAGAAAGGGGAAAAATAATTTTCTAAGATCAAGTTTTGGTACCCTTTATACGGTTCACCAGGATGGTCTATCATCCTTTGTATGAGTCGTAGATAGGTCTCGTAGGTGAGTCCCAGACTTGGTGAAATTTTGAGGGTTAAAGTTGGTTTCTATAGTTGGTGTCTACGGGACGTAGAAAGACCTAGGAGCCGTAAAAGTGTTTCGTCAAAACATAGGTTATTTCATGGTCCCAGTACTTGGTTTATGGTTGACCAGTACGGACAGTAGAAAGCCCTATGGTCTGTAGGTCATAACAGTAGGTTGAGTCCGACAATTATGTTTAAAGGGCTTTTGGGTCTTTTCCTAATTGTTTTAACCCAATATTATGTCGTTTTACCTTTATCCCTAAGCTCTATATAATATTTTTAAGCCCCAAATTACCCATTTTAATTCATCCCAAATTCCCCACTTTCAATTCATTCTTCTATTTCCCAAAAATCTAACCAAATACATTCTTTCAATTTGGACAAACACTTCAAGAGTAATTTGGAGTGTTGTCCAAGTTTCTTAGAAAAAAGTATGAACCCTTTACTCTAAAAATCTTCTAAATTTCCATTTGTCCGTCTCAGGAAGGTCGAATTGCTAGAATGTCTAGAAAAAGTGTCAATGCGCTTATCGTTGATTTGATTAGTGATGAAGAAACTAAAGAATCAATGATCAGAAAAATTGTCGAGATTCAAGAGAGGATAGTTGCAGCAAAAAAGACTCTTGCAATACTTGACCAAACTGAATGGATGCTATGAGAAAGAATAATCGAGGTTGACATGGAAACAACCTCAGTGAAAAAAAAAAGAACGCCAAAATCAATCAAGAGATAATTAATATCACGGAAGCGTCTGCAAGAGTCCCTGAATTTGAACATGGCATTGGGAAACTAAAGTTGGCGAACGTTTCCTCCATGAGTGAAAAAAGCAAAACAAAAGAAGGCTTAAATGAGAGCATTGGATCGTCACCCAAAAATTGAAGAGAAAGGACATAATATTTTGGATAGACTAAGTTCATGTTATGCATTTCTCATATGTTGTTGTTTTGTTTTCGAATTTTATTGTAATTAAGAACTGGGCGAGACTTGAGCCCATAGGGGGTGGTACGTAGGAAGCTCTTTTCAATCCTAGTCTCTTTATCAATTTCGGAAAGGGTATGTTTAAGTTATTTTATGTAATTCAAACTACGTCAGGCTTGAATTCCCTGGAGGGATACGTAGGTAGCCTACTTAAGGCCCGATCCCTATCTTTAAAATTTTTATTCTCCCTTATTAGTGAAGGATTCTGAAAGATTTCACTCACAAAAGCATATGAGTGGAAGAAGTTAGAAAGATTCTATACAAGTCGAACTTCCTAATTCAATCACATAAATTAACATACAGAAAAAAGATTTCTTTCCATTCGAGTCCCCCTCTTCACCCAAAATATATTCGTGGATTAATCTGCTTGAAGCAAAATGACACTTATATGTTTATTTTTATGTCATCTAATTTGCATATCTCATTAAAAACAAAAACTAACATATATGTCTTTTGAGTTGTTCTTCTCTACAGGTAAAGACTAATCTGTGTTGAAATCAAACTGCTCAACCATCCTTACTTCATAAGATCTAAGGCAATCATACCGTCATTTCCCTGATTGTTCTTCAAATAAAGGCAAAAGCAAAACGACTAGTATTTCTAAGGAAACAAGAATAGTGGATGTGACCATCAGAAATGCTGAACTTACAAATCAGAGTAAGTTGATCTCTTAGTTAATGCAACGAATTGCAGACATGCAGGAAGAGCTTCAACAGACTAAAGATTTGGCCAACTGCTATTGCATCGAATGAATCCCCCATCGAAACTAGAAGACCTTTGCCTCATTTTCCATCACTAAGTTCTCCATTACCCAACTACTTCCCTACCCACACTACAAGACCCATCACTTCCACTCCTAACCCTCCTACCATCGACTTAACTATATCCAATGCTCCTTACACCAGCATTTCTTACCAAACACCACCACTACCAAATCAGAACCAAGTGCCTAACAGTAGTCACTCCCAAAATTTCGTGCCAACCTATCAAATCCCACAACCAGTCTACAATAATCCACATGTTTTGCCTAGCCAGCCTGCACACCCTTCTGTAACATTCCAAACTCCACTAGCCTATACAATCCCTGAGCCATTTCCTAGCTTTCCCGTTCAATCGAAACTGGATCACTATGAAGAAATAGAGAAGGAGTGGAGGTTGAGAGAATAAAAATGTGAACAATAAATGAATGTTATGAAGGATGCCATCTCCGAAGCAGTAAAAAGTGTCCAATCTTCGAAGAAAATCACAGGACTTGAGTATGAGGACCTTTGCATGCACCCTGACTTGGAAATACATGAATATTATAATATTCCAAAATTTGACACCTTCAATGGTATTGGGAATCCCATGTCTCACCTAAGCGCTTATTGTGACAAACTTGTGGGTATCGGGAAAAATAATGCATTTATTATATATGAGGTTGTTTAGTCAAAGCCTCAATGGGGAGGCGTTAGAATAGTTCTCATCTCAAGAGTTCTGTCAGTGACACATGGAGGGCTTTAGCCAAAGATTTTTTGGAAAGATTCCAATTTAATGTTAAAGTTGTCCTTGACAGGTATTATTTGGAAAAAATTAAGCAAAAGACCACGGAGGACTATCGTGAATATGCATGCTGCTGGAGTAAACAAGTTGTGAAGGAACAACCTGTGATGATTGAAAGTGAAATAACCTTTGTTTTCATTCGAGCTCAGAAGCTTGAGTATTATGAAAGGATATTGCCTATGATGGGACATAAGTTTTCAGAACTGATTAAGATGATAGAATCCATAGAGGATGACCTTACGTCTGGAAAAGTTACAAATCTCACTACTTTGCAGACCACCAACAAAGCCTCACCATCATTGCCATAGGATTTGCTAGGAAAAAGAAGGAAGACGTGTATGTCGTATCTTTTAGCCAGAGACCAAGACCTCAAAGGTACTTTGGGTCTGGTTCTGCCATTGGAAACTCCAACCAATTCTCCACCTCTAATAATTACCTAACATCTCCACAATTTGCTATGCACAACCGAACTACCAATCATCCCCACCTATCTACCAAAATCAACCACCAGCATACCAAATCACCAGCCTACCAAAATCCTGGACAAAACAACCCAAATGTCAACAACCTACCCCGTCCTAACCTCGAAAGTAAGCCTCCCAGAGATTTTTCACTCTTTTGGCAAAAACACACACCCAACTCTTTGAGTGTCTAAGACCGGCATGATTGATCCAACCAGTAGAAGCAAGGATAATTAATCCCACAACAAGGTTCTTTCGAGCGGATCAACGATGTGCCTACCATTCTGGAGGGGCAGGACATGATACAGAAGGATGTATCAATCTGAAACATAATATTCAAGACTTTATTGATCCCAAAGTTATCACTCTCCAAGCTCCTGCCCCCAATGTGAACCATAAACCATTGTCGAATAATGGGGGAGCGACCATAAACATGATTGAGAGAGACGAAGATTGGCTCGCTAATGAGACTACCGATAAAGCAAGTGTCAACTCACTTATACCAACAATGGCCTCATTGATCATAAAGGCCCATCCAGAGTTTGTGGCGGCTATAGCTCAAGGGGTGACACATTCTGGAAGATGCTATGTTCCGGAAGAGCTAGCTTAGGAAACACAAAAAAATGAGATCCAAAAAAGGCCGATCACAGAAGGTGAGACTGAAGAGTTTTGGCGAAGAATGCAGCCTAAGGAATATTTCATTGCCAGACTCCAGCTCAAATTTTCTATTTAGGCTCTATTAATAAGTTTTGAGTACCATCGGAAAGCACTGTTGAAGGTACTTGATGAAGCATATTTACCGACGGGAACAAGTGGTGAGAACCTGGCTACTATGGTAAATCATATCATTGGGAGTCACCAAATCTCTTTTCGAGAAGAAGAGTTGCCACTTGAAGGAGTGATGCACAATTGTGCCTTGTATATCACCGTCAAATACAGGGATAAGTGTCACGACCCGAGCCTATACCCTGGATGTCGACGACACTCGAGGACCATTGTTGATCCCCAAGCGAACCCTCATCCTGGCTGACCATAAGAGGAAGACTAACTTAAGCATGAAAAAGCTTAGAACTGAATAAAATTCAATAAACTCAACTTTTCAAAACTTTAACTCAAATGAACAACTTAGAATAAAAATAATATATTCAACTCGCCATAAAATAGGCAACTTAACTCTTTAAAACATTTAATAAAATAAATGAATAATACAGACTTCTCAACTATACTGACTATCTATGAAGCCTCTAACTGATAAAGATGGAAGTCGGGACA
>JAJOOR010025161.1:0-24012 GCA_036250505.1 Solanum acaule | reverse complement strand
GTCTTATTGCTTTATATATTGAGTTCAGTTATTCATGAGTCGAACAGAGCCAAGGTAAGTGTTCTCCTGTACTCCTTTCAAGCTTGAGTTGTGGTTTAGCTTTCCAGCTCGCATACTCGTATATTCCATGTACTGATGCCAGTTGGCCTGCATCTTATTATGATGCAGACATAGGTACCCAGGATCAGCATCCAGCACGCCGTTGATCCAGCTGAGCACTCCAGAGTCAGTGGTGAGCTTCCTTGTTTTCCGGAGGACTCTGTTATTTTGTGTTCTTAGTTTTGTTTTGTTAGGATGTTGCGGGGTCTGTCCCAACATCCATCTCAGTATTTTAGAGGCTTCATAGACAATCAGTCAGTTAGTATTGAGTCTCTCATTTATGTATATATGTAAATATTCTATTTTGAGACTCGAGTTGCCTTTTGGGCCAGATTTTATCTGTTAAGTTGTTTTATGTCTTTGCATTGCATGGAGTTATTCTGTTGAGTTAGGTTTCCGCTGAATTAAGAAAGCCAGGCCAAGGGTTCGCTTGGGGCCAGCAATGGTCTTCGAGTGCCGGCCACGTCCAGGGTGTAGGCTCAGGGCGTGACAGAAATAGTCATGTTTGGTGTTACACTCAAAAACAAAGTGATCTTTGAAAACATAGTATCCCATTCAATGCTGCTGATGCAAAAGCTACTTAATGTTTATTGGATGCTAGTAGTAGATCTATCGAACGAGGCTCACTTACAAGAAAAATACATTTACGTACGTGGATAGTGACGAGGGTCATGTAGTTGGTAGAGTATTTTCGCCTGATTTCACTCAAAACATTTTAACAACAGGAGAGTTTTCTTATATTATGTAGAGTAGAACTGATTTGATTCACCATTCCCTAGGATGTTCCAAAAAACTCATTGAGTTATGTTTGGATGATTTTAAAAAACTAGAAAGGTTTCCATGTGTTAACAAAGAATCTCCCCTCAATGGAAGTAAGTTGTGTTTCTAAGTTTTAGAGGTGAAGATACTAGTAAAACATTTACGGGTAACTTGTTCAAAGGTTTGAATAACAGGGGAATATTCTCTTTTGAAGATGATAAAAGGCTAGAGTATGGCGATTCGATCCCAGAAGAACTTATGAAAACTATCAAAGATTCTAAAGTTGCCCTTATCGTATTCTCAAAGAATTATGCTACATCGAGGTGGTGCTTAGATGGACTAGTGAAAATCATGGAATGCAAGGACAAAAATGGACAAACAATCATACCAATCTTCTATGATGTGGATCAATCACATGTTCGAAACCAAAGGGAGAGCTTTGCAGAAGCATTTTCCCAACACTAATTGAAGTATAAAGATGATGGTGAGGGGATGTAGAAGGTGCAAGGATGGAGGACTTCCCTAACTGCGGCCTCAAATCTAAAAGTTTATGATATCCGTGATGGGTGAGTTAAAAGCACATAATTACTTTTAATGAAAAAAAGAATGAAACTTCATACACAGTCTAATTTCATTGATTATCATATAGACGTAAGAAATGTTTTTATATATTTTTCCGAAGAGAGCGATTGTAGAATAGATTGTGTTTTTTTACAAACTATCCTTCTTTCTAAACTATTAGGAGAAGAAGATAATTACGTCAAGAGTAAGTGGGGAAAGTCATGATTCCGAGCATACTTTGTTCTAAGAAGGTCCTAATTGTGCTTGATGACATAGGTCATTGTGATCATTTGGAGTATTTAGAAGGTGATATTTGTAGGTTTGGTAATGGCAGTAGAGTTATTGTAACAACTAGAAATAGAGATCTGATAAAGAATGATAATGCAATATATGATGTGTCTACGCTACCTGATCATGAAGCTATGCAATTGTTCAATCAACATGCTTTCAAAAAAGAAGCTCCAAATGAGCTATTTATGAATCTTTCCTAGGAAGTAGTAAATCATGCTAAAGGCCTTCCTTTAGCCCTCAAGATGTGGGGTTCTTTATTGCATAACAAAGGCTTAAGTCAGTGGGAAAGAACTGTCATCAAAATTAAAAAAAACATCTTGTTAAGATATATTTGAAAAGCTCAAAATAAGTTATGATGGGCTAAAGCCCGAAGAGAAAAATATATTTCTAGATCTGGCGTGTTTATTTCGAGGATATACAAAAAAAAGAAAAGTCATGCGAATCCTTGAGAGTTGTGATTTTGAAGCTGAATATGGATTGGATGTCGTTTCAAGCCTTATCTAAGAGACAATCAGGAAATAAATTAAAATGTATTCGCACTGATAATAGTGGTGAGTATATTGGTCCCTTTGATAACTATTGCAAATCGCAAGGAATTTGTCATCTGAAAACTCATCCAAATACTCCTCAACTAAATGGCTTGGCAGAAGAAAAGATGAATAGAACTTTAGTTGAGAGAGTTAGATGGGTGCTTTCAGAGGATTAACTTCTAAATTCATTTTGGGCTGAAGCACTTAACACTGTTGCTTATTTTATCAATTTGTCTCCTGGTGTTGCTTTGGATGGTGATGTTCCAAACAAAGTTTGGTTTGCTGAGGATGTTTCTTATGATCACTTGAAAGTGTTTGGGTGTAAAACGTGTATGTATGTTCCAAAAGATGAGGGGTTGAAATTGGATGTTAAAACTAAGAGTACATCTTCATTGGTTATGGTCAAGATGAGTTTGGATATCACTTTTATGATCCAATTGATAAGAAGCTCACTAAAAGTCGTGATGTTGTGTTCTTTGAAGATCAAACTACTGAAAATATTAACAAGGCTGAGAAATCAGATTCTTAGATTGATGAGAGCTTAGTTGATGTTGATCCAGTTGCTATTACTGATACTTCTTTTACACAAGAAGAAACCCAAGATAATGATGCAAATAATGATCTGGGTGCAGAACCTATAGATGTTCCTATTTATGATGTTGTGGTTGATCATCAACCAACTAATGTTGAGATGACTATTTCTAATGCTTCAGAAACCTCTACTAGAAAATCCACTAGGAAGAAGCGAAGCTCAACACATTATTCTCCTAATGAGTATATCATTTTGGCTAACATAGGAGAACCTGAAGGTTATGATGAAGTCATGTTAGATACTCATAGAGATAAGTGGAAATAAGCCATCGTAGACAAGCATGAGTTTTGTAGAAGTGTGGCAAGCATGAAGCCTTTCAAGAGTTCCTACACTTGAAGTCCATTTGGCCCCTTGGCTGGAGGGGGAGTTTGTTGGTCTATGGGCAATGTTCTAGCCAAAGGTCTATGGCCTAATCCTACTCGAAAAATGATTGGAATTATTCTCTTTATTTGGTTTCCAATTCTATTAGGAAAAGGATTGAAATAGTAGTTCTATTTGGAGTGGGTTTTGGCTTTGTAAAGAAAAGCACAACTCTATAAGTAAAGGAGGGTCTTGAGAGAATTATTCAATTTCTCATTAGTATTGTCTTTGAAAGACATTAGGACATAAGAGAGGTTTTTGAGAGAGCTTCCAACAAAAGAGAAGAGAGAAGGAAAAGGGTTCTTTTGCTGCAGTGTTTCCCTCCGACCAACATTCTTCAGATCGCATTTTGGTGTTGGATCGGTCTGATATTTGGGTCGAGTATTCCTGACATCATGATGATTGATTGGAACGGTGGAGATCGGATTCGGAGGTCAAAAAGATTCTGTTTTAGGTCCCGAATAGCTACTGAGTTTGGGTGGTGTTTCTTTCTATTTATCTTTTGTTGGTGTAGCTATTGTTTATTTTCTTTTGGCAGTTGTTGTGTAGCCATAAAAGAATAATTGTAACCCTCTAGTGAAGCAGTTCGGATCTTGTGGATCTCGTGTTGGTTACCTTCGGTTTGAAAGATCTTTCCACGTTAAACTTGCTATTCATTATTTTTTAGATTTTCGTTTTATTTTTTTTTCACAACAAGTGGTACGAAAGTCAGATTCAATGATGAAGTCAGGTAAGAGATGGGTGTTTATCTTGGCAGGTGTAGTTCTAGCCGCAACCTGTTTAACAGTAATGAAGATTTTGTTGGAGAAATTGTTCCGGAGAGATTTTTTTGAGTCGAGACATAGATTTGATGGAGGAGATTATGGAGAGGAGATGCAAGCTATTGAAGATTATGCAAAGAAGGTGGACAATTTTATTTCGTCAGAAATTTCGGCAAAGGGGAGATTTGTTGGGTATTATTTGCCCAAAGTTTATTACAATAAATAGATTTTTCTTTTGGGATAAGGTTTAGGAGTGGCTGGTTTAGGACTATATAAATAGAGGCTTGTTCCTTCTAATTCAATTAGCATTCATAATGTAGTTCTAAGGGTTTTGAGAGTTTTGGTTAGGGGGAGAATTTGTGGGACACATGTGATACATTATCACTTGTGTGAACCTCTTTGTATTCCGAGTAAATTGGTTGAGATTATTTCTCTCTATATTTTGTACTCTCATATTTATATAGTGGATTGCTCATCTCCTTTGTGGATGTAGGTTAATTGACTAAACCACGTTAAATCTCTATGTCTTTTGGTATATTTATCATTTGTCTTCTTACTCATGGTCTTTAGAGATTTGCTTTACTAGCTTCCACATGACACCTGCTTATTTCAATACTAACAACCAGAAGCTTCAAATGGGAATTTCACATACACTCTACGGACTTGCAAGTAGACACTAAAGGTTGTTTAGAAAGGAGCTGGAAACAACAATCTATGAATCAGAGATATTCCACAAATGAATTCTAGGAGATTCATGTATTGATATAGCACAAATACAAACTGAGATAAAAGTTAGAATAGAACAACTCAAGTGTACAAAAAGAGTTGATAGTCATATATAAGGGTATTTATAGATTAGTTATCAGTTGCGTTGTTATCAATTAGGTTCAATTGTTTAGTTATTAATCATAGATTAAAATAAAATCATAACACAAGATATCGTGATAATGTACTTTTTCCTTTCTAGTTGAATTTTCACCAACAGAGGAGAAAATGAAATAAAAACCAGAAGAGCCAACAACTGAATCATGCCCGAAATTGATTAAATTAAATCCAACAATATAATTCTTCTATCCCTTCAATTATTATTTGCACTGCCCTTTTTCCACCATACAACTTGATAGTGATATCGTTTGCTTTGGGTCTAGACCCTCAAGGCTTTAAAACACGTCACTAGATTAGTGTCATGAGGTCTGCTAACTTTTATACCTAATAACTCACATGTGTTTTGTTGATGTGGAGTTCTTATATTAAGCTGGGAAGTGACATAAGCCACCTCTAAATATATATATAATTGTACGTTGCCTTTTCCAACCAAACAATTGTTCGTCCCGCTAGTGATATTTTTTGTTTGGCCCTAGACCCACCCAACTTTAAAATATATATATATATATATATAATTGTACGTTGCCTTTTCCAACCAAACAATGGCTCATCCCGCTAGTGATATTTTTTGTTTGGCCCTAGACCCACCCAACTTTAAAACAAGCCACTAAAGTGTAAGATTTGCTTACTTGTCATGTGTTTTTGTCGATGTGGACTTCTTATCCTAAGGAGATGTGTCACAAACACCCTCTCTTATGGACTCAACGTCCTCGCTGAAGTTTGCCCCACCATTGTGATTTTTCCCACCACTTGAGATTTGTCAAGACCTAGCAAAGATGTTTGCCTCACCTTATCGGAATTTGGCTAAACTCAGGTTAACTTTAGCTTGCATCGACACAGGTAACACAAAAGTTACTCTAATACCATCTGTAATTGCCTAACCCACTAGTGATATTGTTCTATCTGGGCATAGACTTGTACAACTTTTAAAGGCATCATTAAACTACAAAGTCTACTACTTACATATATATACTTAACATCTCTCATGCGTTTTGCTTATATGTTACTTCTTATCCTAAGTTAGGGTGTAACACATACAACCTATCTCCTGATTTTCAAAGTAAATTAAATCATATGTTACTTTAAACTCAAGTGTGATGAGATGAATTCTTTAATACTTTGATCTAATAAGTGATGTAGTAAAAAATATTTTGAACAAGTGATTCAAAATAAAAGAAATATGGTCCGGATAGTTGGTCATACAAACCTAGACTCTATATAAAATAGAACACCTTGTCTGCAAAATAGAAGATTTGCGCATTTTGGTCTAGACTTACATTGGACAATAGGCCTCCACTGCTAGAGCCTACCCAAATCAGACTCAATAACTAATTCAAACATAAAGACCCTGCATATTGTTTTTTGACCAACTTAAAAACTATAATTGAAATCAAATAATAGACCTTGCATACTGTTTTTAACCAACAATAGACTACATATGAAGTAAATAAGAATTCAAATTGCTATTTTGTTTCCAAGGAAACAAAACTTGAACTTTTTCACATTCATTAAAGTTTCTGATCATGGAGTTTCCACCCCTTCTCCTCCTCTTTCTTCTTCTTCTCCTTCTTCATCGTCATCATCTTCGTCTTCTTCTTCTTCCTCCTCGTCCTCCTCTAGTTCATCATGATATCCTCCATAATGATGTTGCCAGTAGAGCAAATTTGATTGCCTACTAAACTGATAATTCTCACATGTCATTCCCAAATGCAAGCATTTACAATTGACACAGAAAAGTCTCCAACACTCAGGACGTGCCCTAATCGGATATTCCCTTAGGTCATCAATCAGTGTACCCATACAATCCATAAAAGGGCAATCAATAACTATTGGAGAAGCCAGAACTTCCGTTAGTCGAATGGCATCTCTTACTCGCATAAGGAAATCAACTGGCATTATTGAATCGATATCTAAAATTCCATTGAAATCAGAAGCAGGGCACTTCATAGAAATCATCTAATGAATACACATTTTAATTTTTTTGCCTATATAATATTGTATGCATTCTTCACAATAATGATGATTGCAATTGGTGCCCCACATCATAGTGTTTGGCAGCGGAAGCACATTTTTACAAATTTCACAAAAAGTACATGATGATTCCCCCTTTTTAGAAGTACTTCTTTAGGTTAAGTGAATTAGGAATAACAGAATACTTGATTTCTATAGGTTTTTTTTACCAACACCATGATTAGAGCTTGATTCCAAGTTCTTACCTTAATGAAACTGAGCTGAGTAGAAGAGAATTTGTTGTAGCTCGATATCATTATCTCCACTCTCGTAACCATTTTTATTTTCGATGATAGCGATGACACCAGAATTCAGCAAGGTGGGATCAACTTCGATTTCGCCGGAGTCCAAGATTTGTAGATATATTGATTCCTTTTCAACTTGATTCTGGCGTCAATGGGACCCTATATTCTTTCCCAATATATGCATATATGTTGTATATATACTTTTCTTTTCAGGTTCTTGTATTTATTTTACTTTTTAGGGTTGAGAATTAATTTGTATTATACAAAGTTTGCAATAAATTGACGCAATATGCACAATTTGGTATGACATGTCGGCCAAGTGAAATAGTCAATAAGACCATGCCACGCGTTGAAAGTGATACAACGTGTCTACTCAAATCAAACATGTATGAAAACACTCCTCGTGTACAACTGATGTGTTTGAACTATTAAAAATCATAAACTAAAATTTGATTGGTCAAAACAAATCACCCTAATCACAATACTTCCCACTCAATAGAACTAACATGGTCAAACCAATCAAATATCATCATCCCAACTTCAGCATAATCGATAAAAAAAAAGGTCCTCGTCACATTTGTTTCTTCCCAGCACAAGTGACATGTTTCATCCAATAACATATTATCATATCAATCAAAATACGGTTAAAAAAAGTTGTCCTGATCATATATGTTCAAGTAGAGGTGGCATATTCTAGTTAATCAAATATCGTCATGAGATTTTCAATTTGATTGGTCGAGAAGAGTTTTTCATCTCTTCCATCTTGACACAAGTTACATGCTTGAGTCAATCAATATCATCATGTCAATATGGTTAAAAAGAGTTTGTCCTTGTCACAATTCTTCCAACCTACAACTATAATAAGGATTTTCATAATTTAACAAGGCAAAGGATTTTCATGGATTAAATGTAATTAGTTCTCTATGAAGATCAAGAACGAAGGCAAACTAAATATCCAGGCATTCAAAACAAATCTAATGAAGGCATATCAAATACCAGGGTGTTCAAAAATCATATTCACTTATTTTTGTCCATCAAAGTATTTTTGATGAATCAGGTTCAAATCCAAAATAAATTCGAAATTAAAAATAAATATCCTTAAATTTATAGTCGAAGATAAGGATAAGAGGACTATTAGAGACTATAACACCAATTATTCTTAAATACAATACCATAAATATTTCTCATTCTTATTATATGCTTGGCATGAACTTTATTGTCTACCCTCGTTCCTTTTTTGCCAAGTATGAAGAATGTTATGTTCTCATACTTTATTTTAAGTAACTCCGTTGACTTGAGAAAGGAATGTTCCCAATAGAAAAGGAAAGGTAAAACAAAAACACAACTACCATATTCCTTGTAAGAAAAATAGATTAAAAATATATTGAGAAAAAAAGGGAAATAATGAAGTGAACAAAAAAGGAGTTATGCTACAAATTTATAAGCAAAGGAAAGTTAATAATGAGCACTCAAATAATCATTTTAATTTAAGAGAAAAAAACTACAAACTTCTAAGATGTAAATAAACTTTAAAAGGAATAATAATATTCGGAACTAATTGCAATATGTGAAGCCTTGATTTTGATCATTAAAATCACAAGGTGCATGCAAGAAAAAGAACTTGAGCGACCATAATGGGGTTTTAGTTAAGTTGAAGGACAAATATATTGAGAATTGTGGTCCATTCCACAGCGGTAGCAAAAATTATGTCCATACCTGCCATAGATTCCAAATTTTCTCAACTGGATATTCAATAAATATTGTGTATATTGTTAGTTCAATGTGTATATTGTTTCTTACCTTATTTCCCAAAACCATTAGCACAACTCTATTGGAGTATTAATTATTTGTTAGTATCTTCATTATATTGTAAGACAAAAAGAGCAAGTTGACATTCTAACTATAGTTATTACTATACTTTCAAGTTATCATGTGGAGACATGTTATGAATCAACTACTCCCTACGTTCAGTTTTTGCTTGTCCTCTGTGTAATATGATAAATATATACACTTTTTAACATACATTAAGAGAAAAACATATCTATTTTTCATTGTTTACCGCATCAATTATCCAGTCAGTTTGGTCTCTATGTAATAAGAGTTTGAGAAAAAGATGAGAAGATTCAAGCTATTTTCCATATGTTTCCATTTTTAGTTGTTTTAGTTTATTTCCTTTTTGTTGGTCTGAATTGTAGGCCTTGTAGTGTTGAGAAGATGTTGGGCCAATTTGGCCAATGTACTCGATAAGAAATTCATTACATATCTTTAAATATTAACGGTTAATAAGCACTAAAAATTTGAATCTTCGATCTTTATTTTATTATTGCAACAACTAAAAACATATTATTACTAACGACGATTCAATGAGAGAAAGATTAAAGAATGAGAAAAACACCGGCAAGTTAGTTGCAAGCATCCATCACTCTTTTCAACATAACACTTGCACTTTGGACATCTCATCCATTTCTTGTTCTTACCAATTCCCATCAGCATCACATCTCCCTTCCCTCTATTGTTTGATCTTCCCAAACGCTGAAAATCCTTACACTCGAATCCTTCATGACACGAGACATTACATTGAACACAGAACAATCAGAGACAATTAGGACACTCATAGTCAATCACATTGTCACTCCCATCATCAACCAATATAGCTGAACAGTCTAATACAATTTCATCGAACCCGAAAACAGAGCATTATTTTCCAATTGATCCAACACTTCCTTAGGAACAATTTCTCTCAATAACTTTGGTTTAAATGTGGCCTTACAAGCTCATCTTACAGAGCTAGATTTGTCAGACATGGAAAACTTGTAGCTCTTCCAAGCAGCATTGGCATGTTGAAAGGTTTGGTGAAGCTAGATGTCTCGTTCTGCTCAAAACTTAAAAGCTTGCCAGAAGAGATAGGTGATTTAGAGACCTTGGTGAAACCTGATGCCAGCTATACTCAAATTTCACAATCTCCGTCTTCAATCGTCCGCTTGAACAATCTTATATTCTTGAGTTTTGAAGGACTATGTTTAGAAGATGGAGAATACTTTGTGTTCCCTCGGGTGAATGAAGAGTTACGCTCATTGAAAATTCTGAATCTCAATATTTGCAATATAATAGATGGAGGACTTCCGGAAGACATGGGATGCTTATCATCTTTGAAAGAGTTGCATCTCAGTGGAAATGATTTTTAACATTTTCCTGGAAGCATAGCCCAACTTGGTGCTATTTAAATATTGTACATAACATATTGCGAGAGGCGTACAAAGCTGCAAAAATTTCCAGAGCAATTAAATGCAATATTTGCAGATTGGAGCAATAATTTGATCTATAATTCATTGTTTAAGAATATCTTATCATTGCATCAGCATGACATCTCTGCTTCAGATTCCTTGTCACTAAGAGCGCTTCTGAGTTTGGGGAAGAATATCCCAAGTTGGTTCCACCATCGGGGATTTGATAATAGTGTATCAGTCAATTTGCCTGAAAATTGGTACGTATATGATAATTTCTTGGGATTTGTTGTATGTTACTGTGGGAAATTAATTGATATCACAGCTCACTTGATTCCCTTATGTGATGATGGAATGTCGGGTATCACCCAAACACTTGCCTTATCCAACCATTCATACGGTTATCCTAAGATTAATTTTTTCTTGGTACCTTTTTTTGGCTTATGGGATACATCTAAGGCAAATGGGAAAACGACAAATGACTATGGGCTTATTATGTTATGTTTCGTCAGAGAAATGAAGAAGTATGGATTACGTGTTGTATAAAGATGATACTGAGCTTGACGGGAGTTGATCCTCTTCTCAGAAACATTCCATTCTAATATTTTTTGGAGAGTCGCCAGCCTCTTCAGCTAATAAATATAGGTATTTCTATTATTTGTGTTGTCTCTATTTATTTATATAACTCTCTCCATCAAAACTTCTTAATATATCAAAGTTCAGGGAAGAGATGAAACAATTGAAGATGCAGTGTAGTGTGAGATAGTGGAGGAAGTTGGAGTATGAGGCAGGTGAAGTTGAGCCTATTTGGCTAATGTACTTCATAAGAAATTCATTACATATCTATAAATATTAACGGTTAATAAGCACTAAAACTTCAAATCTTCGATCCTAATTTTATTATTGCAACAACTTAAAACAAATTATTACTAACGACGATTCAATGAGACAAAGATTAACGAATGAGAAAATACCAGCAAGTTAGTTGCAAGCAGCCATCCCTTTTTTCAGCAAAACACTTGCACTTTGGACATCTCCTCCATTTTTTGTTCTTAGCAATTCCCATCAGCATCACATCACCCTTCCCTCTATTGTTTGATCTTCCCAAACGCTGAAAATCCTTACACTCCAATCCCTCATGCCTCGAGACATTACACTGAGCCCTGAACAATCGACGACAATTAGGACACTCAGAGTCAATCATATTGTCACTCACTCCCATCGTCAACCAACAGAGCTGAACAGTCCAATACAATTTCACTGAACTTGGAAACTGAGCATTATTTTCCAATTGATCCAACACTTTCTTAGGAGAAATTTCTCTCCAGAACTTTGGTTTAATTATGGCCTTACAAGCTCATCTTACAGAGCTGGATTTGTTAGACATGGCGTTGGAAATAGGATTCCAAGGCCTTTCATTTGATATCTTATGGTCCACCTAATTCATCATGTACTGAAAATTATGGTTGTTTGAATTTGACTCAAAACTCATAGTTAACATAACTTGCCAAAATTTCCAAATTTACTCTTTCCAAAAATAGTTCTTTCTAATTCTATTTCTTTTTAAGGTGGGATGTTTCAATATATTTCCCAGAGGCATCAGTTTTTACATTGATAAAAGAGAAACTTAGATTTCTAAATGAGTTATGAGTTCAAAAGTTATTTCAAGAGTAGTTACCTCTTTAAAGAGGGTGGTTTAAGCAATTATCTAAAATCAGAGGAGGAGTTATGTTTTTCTTAGACATTTGAGCATGCGTATATATTGTTGGGAGTAGTATTAAGCACCGATATGGGGGAGAGTTCAAACAACTCACAGCCCCCATAAACAATGTATGCCAACATGGGTAAATGATCTTACTTTTTAGATGATTCCTTATTGCTTTTTAAGCATAACTTAGTGGATCCACTTAGTTGAGGATGTTCTATATCCCGGCAAGGTATAGGACAGTTCTGGCAACGTGGACGAGATGTTGTATCATCACGTAGCTCATAGTGATGGTTGTCGGTTAGAGAATCTCCCAATTGAGTTAAAGTGTATTTTTATCTATCACTTATTATGTTGAGTTCAGAGATGAGAAAATATTTTGCAAAGTTTTAAATGATTTATTTCCTTTAATCCTTTACATTTAGTTGAGTTTATGTTTTATCTATTGCAGTCTCCTACATTCAATGTACTGATGTCATTCGACCTGCATCTTTTAATGATGCAGATACAGGTTCTAAGGATCCTCATCAACAAAAGTTTGTTGAGATCACTTCATCTACTTATGAGTGAGACCTACTTGCTTTTAGAGTATTCAAGTTTTATGAGTTGTTAATAGTAGTTCTTTTGAGGAGTCGTGGGTCTTGTCCCTGTTGAATATTGATTCAAACGTAATTAGAGATTCCTATTTAGTTGGCAGAGTAACACGTTTGTTAGGAGACCTAGTTGAGTCAAAGCCTATCTTTTGTTAGTTGCTAATATTTAGCTTAGTGGATAAGGTTATGGTTAAGTTAGTGGGTCATGTTTCTCTTAGGTGGTTGAGTCTTAATTCCTATTTAAAGTGTCCTATTTATTATCTTTAATATATCAGAAATATAACGTGAAAGTTCTCTGCAACTCTTCTTTTATCTACTTATACGTTGTTTCTTCTTTCTTTATTCTCCAACAAAATTGGTATCCAGAGCCAGGTTAGGTCAGACTGAGAGCAAAGCAGTAGCAAGAAGAAAGTGACAATTGAAAGCAAAGAATGGCTACCAATGGAGCATCTATCACATCTCAACAACTAATTCCCATCTTTAATGGGGATAACTACGAATTTTGGAACATAAAGATGAAGACTTTGTTCAAGTCTCAAGAATTGTGATAGTTGGTGGAGAAGGGCTATGACGAGGAAGATAAAGCACAAAGGTTGCGGGAGAACAAAAGAAGGACTCAAATGCTTTGTTTTACATCCAGCAAGCGATGCATGACTCAATTTTTTCTAGAATTGATGTTGCAAAAACCTCAAAGCAGGCATGGGATATTCTGAAAAAGAATTCCACAGCTCGAAAAAGGTAATGATTGTTAAACTCCAATCACTCCGACGTGATTTCGAAAACTCATCCATGAAAAGTAGTGAATCTGTGCAAGGCTACTTATCTCGGGTGAATGCAATTGTTAATCATATGAAGGCATATGGTGACAAAATTACTGATGAAACTTTAGTTTCTAGAGTTTTGAGAAGTCTTAATAAAAGATTTGATCATGTCGTAGCAGCTATTGAGGAGTCCCGTGATTTATCTAATTATGGTTTTGATGAATTGATGAGTTCGTTGCAAGCTCACAAGGATAGACTGAATGCTTCTCAAGAAAAGGGCGAAGAGAAGGCATTTCAGATCAAGGGGGAGTCTTCTTTCGAAGGCAAATCAGAAGTTTCAAATGCCAGAGAGTATGGAGGTAGAGCTAGTTTCCGTGGACGAGGTCGTGGCCGAGGATGAGGTCAACTTTGTGGTGAGCACCGGCAATTCAAGAGCAATATTCAATGCTGCTATTGCAGAAAAATAGGGTACAAGGAAGCTGATTGCTCGACTAAACAGAAGGATGAACAACAATATGCCAATTTCACTGAGCAACAACAAGAAGAGGGTAATCTGTTCATTGCTCATTCCTCAATAGATGTTGGTTCAGATGACGTATGGATCAATGATAGTGGTTGCTCCAACCACATGTCGGGCAGAAGGTCATTGTTCAAAGAACTTGATGAATCGGAGAAGTCAGAAGTTCGTCTTGGAAATGACAAGGCAATGACAGTCGATGGGAAAGGCACAATCGCTCTAAAAACTTCTCATGGTAATGTCAAACTTCTCCATGATGTGCAGTATGTTCCTTGTCTGTCCCATAACTTGTTGAATGTTGGGCAACTGATGAATTGTGGATATTCTATTTTGTTTGATGACAATTCCTGCAGCATTCAAGATAAAAATTCAGGACACAAAATTGTTGACATTCAAATGACTCAAAATAGAATGTTTCCTCTTGAAGTTTCCGATGTTAAAAGTTTTGCATTAATTACCAAAGGCAATACAAAGGCTAATTTGTGGCATTTGCGATATGGTCACTTGAATGTAAAGGGGTTACAATTATTAGGTCGTAGAAATATGGTTCTTGGTTTGCGTAGAATTGATGCTCTTGAATTTTGTGAAGGATGTGTGTATGGAAAGCAAAATAGAAATTCATTTCCTGTAGGTAAGTCTTGGAGAGCATCTGTTTGTCTTGAATTGGTGCATGCTGATCTATGTGGTCCTATGAGTGTTGAGTCCTTAGGTGGAAGTTGATATTTTCTGCTTTTTACGGATGATTATAGTCAGATGAGTTGGGTATATTTCTTGAAATTCAAATCAGAAACATTTGAGAATTTCAAGAAATATAAGTCTTTTGTTGAGAGACAAAGTGGTTGTAGAATTAAAACTCTCCGAACAGATAGAGGTGGTGAATTTATATCAAATGAATTCAACACCTATTGCAAGGAAAATAGTATTCACAGAGAGCTCACAACACCATATACTCCGGAGCAGAATGGTGTTGCTGAATGAAAGAATCGGACAGTCGATGAAATGGGTAGAAGCATGATGCAAGCCAGATGTGTACCAAAATATTTTTAGGCTGAAGTTGTTGCTACTGCTGTCTACATGCTGAACATTTCACCCACCAAGTCTGTTCTTAATCAAACACCATATGAAACATGGAGAAGTAACAAGCCCAAGGTAAGCCACTTAACGTGTCTTTGGATGTATATTTTATTCTTTGGTGAATTCCCAAGCTAGATATAAGCTTGATGAAAAATCAAAGAAATGTATCTTTGTTGGATATAGCACACAATCCAAAGCTTATAAGTTATATAATCCATTGAGTGGAAAAATTGTGATCGGTAGAAATGTTATGTTTAATGAAGATGCTAGCTGGAAATTTGATTCTGAGAATGTTATTTCAAATATTAAATTGTCGCCTACTGATGAAGCTCTTGAGCAAGAACCTGTAGCAGTTTCTGTTCCAGGGAACGCATCCAACTCTTCTCCAACAAGTAGCAGCTGTGATACTCATCAATCAAGAACCTCTGCTCCATCAAGTGATTACGGCTTAACCCCCCAAGTAAGTGGTAGCAGTTCTTCTTCAAGTGATTCTTTCAGTGAGACTCCACCAACGAAATTTAGATCGTTAAGGGAGATTTATGAAAATTGTTCTTTTGCTATGTATGTTACCGAACCTAGTTGTTTCAAGGAAGCTGTAGAAGGTCAAGCATGGAAAAATGCAATGATAGAAGAGATGCAAGCAATTGAGCAGAATCAAATATGGGAATTGGTGAATCTACTGGAAGGAAAGGAACCCATTGGACTCAAATGGGTGTATAAAATCAAGCGTCATGCAGATGGGAGCATACATCCATACAAAGCAAGGCTTGTATCTAAAGGATATGCACAACATCAAGGTATTGATTACGATGAGACGTTTTCACGAATCACTCACTTTAGAATGGTGAGAATACTCTTATCTTTGGCTGCTAAACTGAGTAGGCCCATTTATCAATTTGATGTTAAATCTGCATTCTTTAATGGGGATTTGGAAGAGGAAGTTTATATTTCCCAACCTGAGGGTTTTGGTGTTAGTGGCAATGAGAGCAAAGTATACAAGCTCAAGAAGACTCTTTATGGACTAAAACAAGCACCACGGGCATGGTACAACAAAATTGACTCGTACTTCCTGAGGAATGGATTTGAAAGGAGCGAGAATGAGCCTACGTTGTATGTAAAAACCAAGGTACAAGTGATTTTTTGGTAGTTTGTCTCTATGTGGATGGCATGATCTATATGGGGTCATGTGAAACTTTAGTTGCTGAATTTAAATCTTGCATGATGAAGGAGTTTGAAATGTCAGATTTAGGTATTTTGCAATACTTTCTTGGTCTTCAAGTGAAACAGGTAGAACATGGTATTTTTGTTTCTCAAACGAAGTATGCAAAAGGCCTCTTGTTTAAGTTTGGTATGCATAATTGTAAAGCGGCTGCCACACCCATGAATGCAAATGAAAAATTTCAGCTTGACGATGGCACATATCTCGCTGATCCTAGTCACTACAGCAGCTTGATTGGAGGTTTGAACTACCTAACACATGCTCGTCCTGATATTATGTTTTCTGTTATTATGTTGTCTAGGTATATGCATAGTCCTACCAAGCAACATCTTGGTGTTGCCAAAAGAGTTTTGCGTTATGATGCTGGGACAGTTGACTTCGAGGTTTTGGTACTCCAAAGATGCAGATTTCAACTTGACAGGATACAGTGATAGTGATTGGGTAGGAAGTATAGATAACAGAAAGAGTACTTCTAGAAATGTGTTCAATTTGGGATCTGTAGCGATTTCTTGGAGCTCAAAGAAGAAGGATATGGTTGCATTATCATCATCGCAAGCAGAATATGTTGTTGTAACTTCAGCAACTTGTCAAGCCTTATGGTTACGAAGAATGTTAGTTGATGTTTTCTATCAGCAAGAGGGTGCGATAAAAATATTCTGCGATAACAAAGCAACAATTGTAATGACAAAGAATCTGACTTTTCACAGCAGAACAAAGCCCATGGACATCCGTTATCATTTCATTCGTGACAACACAACAAGAGGTGATATAGAGTTGAAGTTTTGCAGTACAAGAGATCAAATTGCAGATGTTCTCACCAAGGCCCTCCCACAAGCCAAGCATGATCAGTTCCGGCAGAAACTTGGAGTTTGTAATTTTGAATCAAGGGGGAGTGTTGAATATTGATTCAAACGTAATTAGAGGTTCCTATTTAGTTGGCAGAGTAACACGTTTGTTAGGAGTCCTAGTTGATTCAAAGCATATCTTCTGTTAGTTGCTAATATTTAGCTTAGTGGATAAGGTTGTGGTTAAGTTAGTGGGTCATGTTTCTCTTAGATGGTTGAGTCTTAATTCCTATTTAAAGTGTCCTATGTATTTTCTTTAATATATCAGAAATCTTCGTGCCTTTCAGTATATTTCTCGTTTATCTCTTTTCTCATGGTATTTCGAGGTTCTCTTTGCTAGCTTCCAAATGACAGCTGCTTATTTTTTTCCTAACAAGTGGTTTATGAGCAAGATGGTATGTCTAAATGGAAGAAATTACAACATATGGAAAAGCAAGATGAAATATGTACTGTTCATGAAGAAGATGCATCTTCCCTTTTTACTGCTCATAAACCTGAGACTATGACTGATGAAAATTGGGATTTCAAGCACCAAAAAGTATGTGGTTATATAAGGCAATGGATTGAAGATAATGTTCGTAACCATATTGTGAATGAGACACATTCTAGAGCATTGTGGGAAAAGTTGGAGACGCTTTACGCTTCAAAAACTTGCAATAAGAAGTTGTTCTGGTTAAAGTAATTGATGACCTTTAAATACAAAGAGGGCAGTCCTATTCTTGATCACATAAATAATTTTTAAGGTGTTCTTGATGAGCTATCAGGAATGGGTGTTAAATTTGATGATGAAATTCAAGGTTTTTGGCTTCTGAATACTCTACCGAATTCTTGGGAAACTCTTCGTGTTTCTTTAACAAATTATGCTCCTGATGGTAAGGTGACTATGGAATATGCAAAAAGTGGTGTTTTGATTAAAGAAGTTAGAAGAAAATCTCAAGGCACATCCTCACATTTAGAGATTATTTATATATAGAAGATCGAGGGAGAGATAAGACAAGATATCCAAGGAGTAGAGGTAAAAGTAGAAGTAAGACAAGATTCAGGAATCAAAATACTATATGCCATCATTGTGGAAAAAAGGACATATTAGAAGATTTTGCAAGCAGTTGAAGCAAGATCATAAAGAAGGGAAGAAACAAGAAAATAACGGAAACAATGTTGTTGATGTTATCCGAGATGACCTTACCTTCGCTTGTGATAAAGATGTCTTCGGAAAGAGAGTGCAATAAAAATATTCTACGATAACAAGGCAACATTTGCAATGACAAAGAATCTGGCTTTTCACAGCAGAACAAAGCACATAGACATCCATTATCATTTCATTTGTGACCGCACAACAAGAGGTGATATAGAGTTGAAGTTTTGTGGTACAAGAGATCAAATTGCAGATGTTCTCACCAAGGCCCTGCCACAAGCCAAGCATGATCAGTTCCGGCAGAAACTTGGAGTTTGTAATTTTGAATCTAGGGGAGTGTTGATTATTGATTCAAACGTAATTAGAGATTCCAATTTAGTTGGCAGAGTAATACATTTGTTAGGAATCCTAGTTGAGTCAAAGCATATATCTTCTGTTAGTTGCTAATATTTAGCTTAGTGGATAAGGTTGTGGTTAAGAAAGTGGGTCATGTTTCTCTTAGGTGGTTGAGTCTTAATCCCTATTTAAAGTGTCCTATGTATTTTCTTTAATATATCAGAAATATGACGTGAAAGTTCTCTGCAACTCTTCTTTTATCTTCTCATACGTGGTTTTTTCTTTCTTTATTCTCCAACAGTCCCGACACTTATCTTTGTATAGTAGAGGTTTCATAGATAGACAGTTTTGGAGAGTCTTTCAGTTTCAGATACTTTATTTAAAACATATGTTTCATACTCAGTACATTCAGAGAGTTTTGAGATTCAGTAAACTTTTTTTAAATGTTTCCTTCAATTGATGCTTATGTTTGCTTGAGTTAGTCTTCCGCTTGTAGTCAACCAGGATGAGGGTTCGCTTGGGGACCAACAAAAGTTATCGAGTGCCAACCACGTCCAGGGTGTAGGCTCGGGCCGTGACAAAACCACGTTAAATCTTCGTGTCATTTAGTATATTTCTCAGTTATCTTCTTACTCATGGTCTTTCGAGGTCCTCTTTGCTAGCTTCCAAATGACACCTTCGTATTTCAGTCCTAACAAGTGGTTTATGAGCAAGAAGGTATGTATAAATGGAAGAAACTACAACATATGGAAAAGCAAGATGTAAGATCTATTGTTCATGAAGAAGATGCATCTTCCCATTTTCTACTGCTCATAAACCTGAGACTGTGACTGATGAAAATTGGGATTTCAAGCACCAACAAGTATGTGGATATATAAGGCAATGGATTGAAGATAACGTTCGTAACCATATTGTGAATGAGACACATGCTAGAACATTGCGGGAAAAGTTGGAGACGCTTTACGCTTCAAAAACTAGCAATAACAAGTTGTTCTTGTTAAAGCAATTAATGACCTTTAAATACAAGGAGGGCAGACCTATTCTTGATCACATAAAAAAAATTCAAGGTATTCTTGATCAGCTATCAGGAATGGGTGTTAAATTTGATGATGAAATTCAAGAATTTTGGCTTCTTAATACTCTACGGAATTCTTGGGAAACTCTTCGTGTTTCTTTAACAAATTCTGCTCCTGATGGTAAGGTGACTATGGAATATGCAAAAAGTGGTGTTTTGAATAAAGAAGTTAGAAGAAAATCTCAAGGCACATCTTCACATTCAAAGATTATTTATTTATAGAAGATCGAGTGAGAGATAAGACAAAAGATCCAAGGAGTAGAGGTAAAAGTAGAAGCAAGTCAAGATTCAGGAATCAAAATATTATATGCCATCATTGTGGAAAAAAGAGTACATATTAGAAGATTTTGCAAGAAGTTGAAGCAAGATCATAAAGAAGGGAAGAAAGAAGAAAATAACAGAAACAATGTTGTTGCTGTTGTCCGAGATGACCTTATCTTCGCTTGTGATAAAGACATCTTCAATTTTGTATCTCAAGATATAAGTTGGATAGTAGATTCTAGAGCTACATCACATGTCACACCAAGAAAAGAAATTTTTTCATCTTATACTTCTGTTAACTCTGAGGTGTTAAAGATGGGTAATGCTGGTGAGGTTAAGGTGTTTGATGTTGGCACCGTGTGTTTGATAACCAATATTGGTTCACCATTAGTCCTTCAGAATGCCAAGCATGCTCCAGAAATTCCCGTGAATCTGATATTTGTGGGACAACTAGATGATGATGGCTATCATAATGACTTGTTCAATGGCCAATGGAAGCTCACCAAAGGCTTATTGATTGTAGCTCGAGGAAGAAAGCATTCAAATTTATAGGTGACATAAGGATGTGACTCTATAAATTTGGTGGAAAGCGAGACTTAAATGGCTTGGCAGAAAGAATTAACAGAACTTTAGTTGAGAGAATTAGATGTGTGCTTTTAGAGGCTAAACTTCCAAACTCATTTTGGGCTGAAGCACTTAATATTATTGCTTATGTTATCAATTTTTCTCCTGCTGTTGCTTTGGATGGTGATGTTCCAAACAAAGTTTGGTTTTCTAAGGATGTCTCTTATGATCACTTGAATGTGTTTGGGTGTAAAGCTTGTGTGCATGTTCCAAAAGATGAGAGGCCGAAATTGGATGTTAAAACTAACCAGTACATGTTCATTGGTTATGGTCAAGATGAGTTTGGATATCGCTTTTATGATCCAATTGATAAGAAGCTCATTAGAAGTTGTGATCTTGTGTTCTTTGAAGATCAAGCTATTGAAAATATTGACAAGGCTGAGAAACCAAATTCTTAGATTGATGAGAGCTTAGTTGATGTTAATCCAGTTCCTATTATTGATACATCTTTTGCACATGAAGAAACCCAAGATAATGATGCAAATAATGATCTGGGTGCAGAACCTATAGATGTTCCTATTTATGATGTTGTGGTTGATCATCAACCAACTAATGTTGAGATGACTATTTCTAATGCTTCAGAAACCTCTACTAGAAAATCCACTAGGAAGAAGCGAAGCTCAACACATTATTCTCCTAATGAGTATATCCTTTTGGCTAACATAGGAGAACCTGAAGGTTATGATGAAGTCATGTTAGATACTCATGGAGATAAGTGGAAAGAAGCCATCGTAGACAAGCATGAGGTTTGTGGAAGTGTTGCAGGCATGAAGCCTGTCAAGAGTTCCGCCACTTGAAGTCCATTTGGCCCCTTGGATGGAGGGGGAGTTTGTTGGGCTATGGGCCATGTTCCAACCAAAGGCCTATGGCCTAATCCTACTTGAAAAAAGGATTGGAATTATTATTTTTTATTTGATTTCCAATTCTATTAGGAAAAGGATTGGAATAGTAGTTCTATTTGGAGTTGGTTTTGCCTTTGTAAAGAAAAGCACAATTTTATAAATAAAGGAGGATCTTAAGATAACTATTTGATTTCTCATTAGCATTGTCTTTGAAAGACATTAGGACATAAGAGAGGTTTTTGAGAGAGCTTTCAACAAGAGAGAAGAGAGAAGAAAAAGGGTTCAGTCTTTTTCTCCCACCATCATTCTTCAGATCGCATTTCCCAATTAACTAACCATTGGATCGGTCTGATATTTGGGACGAGTATTCCTGACATCATGGTGATTGATTTGAACGGTGGAGATCGGATTTGGAGTTCAGTAAGCTTCTGTTTTAGGTCCCGAACAGCCACTGAGTTTGGGTGGTGTTTCTTTCTATTTATCTTTTGCTAGTGTAGCTATTGTTTTTTCTCTTTTGGCAGTTGTTGTGTAGCCATAAAATAATATTTGTAACACTCTTATTGTTATAGTGAAGCAATTCAGATCTTGTGGATCTCGTGGTGGTTACCTTCGGTTTGAAAGATCTTTCCACGTTAAACTTGCTTTTCTTTATTTTTAGATTTTCGTTTTAATCTTGTTGTCACAACAAGTGGTATGAAAGTAAGATTCAATGATGGAGTCAGGTTAGAGATGGTTGTTCATCTTGGCGGGTGTAGTTCTAGCCGCAACCTGGTTGACGTTGGAGAAATTGTTTCAGAGAGATTTTTTTGTGTCGAGACATAGATTTGATGGAGGAGATTATGGAGAAGAGATGCAAACTATTGAAGATTATGCGAAGAAGGTGGACAATTTTATTTCACCAGAAATTTAGGCCAAAGGGGAGATTTGTTGGGTATTATTTGCCTAGAGTTTATTATAATAAATAGATTTTCCTTTAGGGATAAGGTTTATGAGTGGTTGGTTTAGGACTCTATAAATAGAGGCTTGCTCCTTCTAATTCAATTAGCATTCATTATGTAGTCCTAAGGGCTTTGAGAGTTTTGGTTAGGGGGATAATTTTTGGGACACATGTGATACATTATAACTTGTGTGAACCTCCTTGTATTCCAAGTGAATTGGTTGAGGTTATTTCTCTCTATATTTTGTACTCTCATATTTATATAGTGAATTGCTCATCTCCTTTGTGGATGTAGGTCGATTGACCGAACCATGTTAAATCTCCGTGTATTTTGGTATATTTATCATTTGTCTTCTTAGTCATGGTCTTTTGACATTTACTTTACTAGCTTCCGCTTGACACCTGCTTATTTCAGTACTAACAACCAGAAGCTTCAAATGGGAATTTCACAGACACTCTACTGACTTGCAAGAAGACACTAAAGGTTGTTTAGAAAGGAGCTGGAAACAACAATCTATGAATCAGAGATATACCACAAATGAATTCTAGGAGATTCATGTACTGATATAGCACAAATACAAACTGAGATAAAAGTTAGAATATAACAACTTAAGTGTACAAAAAGAGCTCATATTCATAGATAGGGGTATTTATGGATTAGTTATCGATTGGGTTGTTATCAAGTAGGTTCAATTGTTTAGTTATTAATCATATATTACCATAAAATCAAAACACAAGATATCATGATAATGTACTTTTTCCTTTCCAGTTGAATTTTCACCAACAGAGAAGAAATTGAAATGAAAACCAGAAGAGCCAACAACTGAATCATGCCCGTAATTGATTTAATTAAATCCAACAATGTAATTCTTCTATCCCTTCAATTATTATTTTGTCACCCCACGAGCCTACACCCTGGACGTGGCCGGCACTCGAAGACCATTGCTCGCCCCAAGCGAACCCTTGGCCTGGCTTTCTTAACTCAGCGGAAACCTAACTCAACAGAATAACTACATGCAATGCAAGGACATAAAACAACTTAACTGATAAAGTTTGGCCCAAAAAGGCAACTCGAGACTCAAAATAGAATATTTACATATATACATAGATGAGAGACTCAATACTAACTGACTGACTCTCTATGAAGCCTCTATAACACTGAGATGGATGTTGGGACAGACCCCGCAACATCCTAATAAAACAAAACTAAGAGAACAAAATAACCGAGTCCTCCAGAATGCAAAGAGGCGCACCACTGACTCAGAAGTGCTCGGCTGGATCAACGGCGTGCTGGATGCTGATCCTGGGTACCTACGTCTGCATCATAATAAGATCTAGTCCAACTGGCATCAGTACATTGAATGTACGAGTATGCGAGCTGGAAAGCTAAACAACAACTTAAGCTTGAAAGGAGTACAAGAGAACAATTACCTTGGCTCTGTTCGACTCAAGGATAAATGAACTCAAATGTAAAGCAATAAGACATATGCAATACATATAAAGCTTGTAAAACAATGTAAACAACTTAGCTTGTTGATGATAAAACAATAACAAACTCAACTTTACTTATATAAAAGTAATATAGCTTTGTGGGAGATTCTTTAACCGACAACCACCACTATGAGCCCTAGTGATGATACAACGTTTTACCTCACGTTGCCCAAGGACCATCTTATACCTTGCCATGATATAGGACCTTACTTTACTTAGTGGATCCACTAGCTTAATCTTACGTGATCATCTAAAAAGAATGACCCGTCAAGTCCCATGT